>CAJDYZ010008988.1:18599-28959 GCA_903986555.1 Heterotrigona itama
CAAGGAGAAATCCACAGTGGAAACCGAACGTGTTCCCTATGGAAGGGTTGCGTTGCTTTTGTGCTGGTGTCAGTTGCGGCCTAGTGACAGATTATGACACGGTCGTATCCAGCCGCAGCCTCATCGACAGGGAATAACATGCAAGATGAAACGATTGCGTTACCGCAAATCCATCGTGATTGAATGTCACGACGAAGAACGGCCAATCGATACAATCGTCAGTTACGATGCACTATGAAATGGATAAAAAATGAGGAAAGTGACTCGACTTCGAAGTCACAAAATCACTGTGTTAATGACGATACTACTTACATTACTACCATTAGAAATACGAGGCGAAATTTTGATTGCAGAAAGATTTTCGTTCATTGATCTTCGAATACAGATAGAGAATAATTGTATATCTAACTGAGTGAAAATATAATAATTATATTTGGGATTGTAACTGTCGCATTTTAGAATAATGGAAACATCAACGAGATAAAATATTAAAGATATAATATTAAAATCTTCGGGTATGTCGAAAATACTATGAGCGTTATGTAAAAACTTAGAGAAATAAATTAAACTAAAAGAAGAAAAATCTAATTTGCTCCTGCATGTGTCGTTAAATTAAGTTTCTCTAAGACTTAAGGATATTTCCCGTAATAAAATGAACATTATATATTTATGAAAAACTTATCGTACTTGTTCTTTAAACTCGTAAATAATTCAAAAACACAGTTGAATTAAAGAATATATATATTAATATTACACGACGTGACAATTCCATTTCAAATAAATTAACCAGCCAATTTATCTGACTAATTAATGAAAGTTTGATAAATGCAATTATACCAAATCATCTCAATCAGCATTTCCATTACATTACCAAGTATCACAGCCACCACCGAGTTCGTCGATCGAATTTACAATTCGTTCATTAAAATGTAAAATTCTTTAGACTCTCTGATTGGTCGTCGAGCTCGTAACCGAACGAAAAAGTTTCTCAATGGACGCGTGACTTCGAGGGCATTTTAATTGAATTTATCTAGTTGTTCGTTCGAAAGGGGGAGAAACAAAGGCGCGAGGAGATCCGTCGATTATTTCGAGACTGTCGGAACGTCATTAAGGTGTATCGCACAGGAATTTGTTTTCTCTCTCCGAAAAAGAGTTGGAAGTTAGGATCGGAAGTTCGCAAGTTAGCTCCGTGGAACTTTTGTCGGTGTACATAATTCCTTTGTTCCATTACGCGGAGTGTTTACTTGAAAATTAATCAGACTTGTCACTCGAACAGCGGATTATCAGCTTTCAGCTGACTGGAACTCTAGCTGGAAGTTCTTGTCTATTTCCTGGCCCGCATAATGAATTTCGGATGTCGGTGTTACGCTGTAACTTTGACATTCTATCATAACGTCCCCACTCGAAATTCTCGTTACGTTTCTGTAGAACTGAAGACGATTGCAGAGATTCCAAGATAATGAACTGCACATTGTAATTCTAGTCGTATAACTTTGAAATTGTACGTACACGATCTTAAGAAATTGTATACTTATGAACAATAGTAATATTGCAGGGTGTATCGGTTCGAACAGTACAACCAAGCGCGAGTGAATTCTTTACTTTCCACTGGCACGTAGCATTGAACAATATCGATCGCAACATTGATCAAAACCTGAATTTCTCGTAAACGGAGCTTCAAATGGAAAATCGATATTCTACGTATTGCAACCTGTATATATAATTAAAAAATAATATCTGACGAATTATTTTCGGTATTTAATCAAACAGTTTGCAAAGTATCTCTATCTCTCGATAAATTGATGCCATCAGTATGCAACGTGGTTGTTCAAAGTTCAACACGTTTCCCACATTATATTATAAACGCGATCTGATCATTACTTCCAACAACATGTTACAACTCTTATACATAATACAACTCCGCCTCCATAATATCTGATCACCTATTAATTTATAAACTTGTTCGCCGAAACAAGCTGCAACTATGTGCTCTCGTGATTTTTTGTTCGTAAATTAATCAGCGAGGTACAGGTTTATTTAAAAGTAATCGGAGAGCTCCGTTTATAAAATTTAATTTCAATCGTACTTACGTTCGTCATGAATCCCGCTCGACATTAATAATTAACGTTCATATAAATGAAATGGGATTTAATTAAAATTATCTAAAGATTGGATTGATTGGACGTTTGATGACATTTAATATTGGAAACATGTCGAATTTTAGATATTTCACGTGTTTTTTTTTTTTTTTATATTTTTCACTATTTAATTTTCCATCAGTGTGCAAACACCCACAGTTCGTGGGTGTTACGCTGTAACTTTGACATTCCTACGCAGAGATCTCTTCCATTTACTGAATGTTGTAACACACCTTCATTTCGTTCCACGTACTAAATATTGTAATGTCGCACGTTATTGTAAATATCGTACATCTTTTGTGTATTTCAAATATTTCTGCACGTTTAGGTGCATCTTGTGCACTTTTGAACGCGTAAACGATCGACAGTCTGTTAATGATGGACGATGTTAACGTAATTTATTACGATGGTACTCTGGATAGACCTTTCAACCAGCCTTTGAACCACGGTGGCAAGGGTCAGCGAAGTACGGCAATGACATGCAATGAAACGTCGATAATCCGTATGTCGATTAACGGGAATGCCAATTATCCGAATACTGGTTATTTGAATGATCGATTATCGGAGAAAGGAACGAATCGAGTGTACTACACCTATGGCACTACGAGACTTACCTACTTGAAACCGGTTGACGCTTCGAATACCACGCTGCGTTACATGGAAATGTCGTTACGTTCCCTTAAAATAAATTGCACTCGCTATTCAAGTTTAGTTGAACAGGGCAAATGGATTCTACTCTCTTAAGATCAAATTAGTAACAATTAACGAGGATAAATGGACGAAATATCTCTCAGTAAATATATATAAATTTCGCCAAAAGATTTCACAGCCATTGAAGAATTTTTGTAACGAGCGACAACTTGAACAATTACTCGAGATATATTTACCAGTGAAACGCGAGCGAATTGACGTGAAATTTTTGTGTAGTAAAGTGCACAAGTGTGTTTTTAAAGAAACAACTCGTTAGAAGTTGAAACGACTCTAATTGTGTTGTTTCTTAAAGAGAAATTTCCTTACAAATAAATGTATATTTGACGAGCATTATATACCTTTAAAATCTTAGACATCTTTTTCACTCTCCAGGAATTTCCACGCCGTGTCTGATTGCTCTCCATTATAAATTATTAACTTATCGGAGTTCCTTCCATCCCTTCCGCCAAGGAAGAATCGAATAAGATTGGTAAGGGAGAGAAGATCTCGGGCAGTCCTGCAGGAAATAATGAGAAAGAATTTCGATCCACTTTCGAACCTTGGGAAACTGTCGAGTATATTCTTCGACTGTTGGAAAGGACCGTTGAAGAGGTTTTCGATGCATCGTACCGTGCCGTGAATTGGCGACAAATTTCGTTCGTTTCGAGAGAGCAAAGTTCCAGCTGGAAACTGTCGGTCGAGCAGTCAGCATTGTTGACTGCTGTAACAGTACGAAAATCCCTGTCAGCTCCTTAGTCAGCACGCAGAGATATCGTTACAATGCTATCGTTCGTCGATCGATTCCCCGTTGCAGAGACTCGTCTTCCATCTTTAATTCCAAACTATCGTATTTATTCGTTGGCGACTCGATTCAACGCTAAAATTAGCGAAATTTTTGCGGACCTCATATGCGCGGAAAATTATTCAACGTGTTCTCTAGATAAAATAGAAATTTCAATATCCGATGGTACGAGCTGAAATTGCAATCGAGATGGCTTATCGAGCAAACGGAAACGGGAATAAAAATTTTATCACGTTATATATATTCTGTGTGTATCACGTTATATATATATATTTTTTTTTCTTTGGGAAATTTTTTCATTTACCTTGCGTGTATTTTCAGTACATATTGTGTGTGTGTGTGTGTGTGTGTACTTTAAGGATTTTTATCGAAAATAATATATTGCTTATTTTAGATTGGCATATGTAATTCTAAAAATTTGATTCGTGTATGTATTTACTTATTCTTTCTACACAAGGCATATTCACGTTTAATTGACAATTATTTAAAATTCTAAACATCTCTTGATTAATTATTTTGATACAATAACTAATAACTTCTTGTTCTTGAAATATTTCACGCTATCTTTCCTCGAGAAATTAAGTAAAAATAATCACTGATCCAGCACTCTAGTTATTCGTCTAGTTATCCAGAATGTTCCGCAACTCTGCAAGATCAAATTACACGTTTATGTGATTTATAATCACATAATTCGCCTGCCATGAACTAAAAATTTTTACCATAAGCCAGGCAGACGTGGAGCTCTTTAAATTTTCCTAACCGATATCTCTGCGATATTTCACAGTTTTGATAAGGAAGGCGTGGAAATGGGGTCGATGCGCCGAGTGCGCGGCTTAACCGGACGTTCGATTAAAAGCCTTGCTCGCTCGTTCTCGGTCCTCTCTCTCTCTCTCTCTCTCTCGAAACGAGGGTGGAAAAAAAAGTGCAGCTGTTAATGATTTTACGACGTCGTTACGCTCCATAAATTCCGCGACAACTGACGTTAAAAACGGACGCGCGTACGAAGTTTCGTAGGTGAAAACTAGCGCGGCATAGAGAGAGAAAGAGAGAGAGAGAGAGAGAAAGAGAGAGAACGATGGCAACGTCCAACAGTCAAACTCGATTTCCATCGGCAACGACGTTGGCAGCGGCTCAGACGAACCGGCCGCATTGTCCCGCGAGATGATAAAAGCTCGCGTCGATACTCGCGAGCTGAAGGAGGAAAAACTCTGCCAGCGAGTTGTCGAACAACGAATCGTTCGACGTTTTATGTTGAAAAGTGGCGACGCGACGGTTCGCATTATAACGTTCTTGACGATGAAAGTTAGTTGGATCTGCTTTCGACGTGTGTGTTTGCCGACGAACGAGCGAAAGAACGATCGGTCGCGCGTGAATTCTATCTATTAGAAATTCGTAGTTTTTGGTAGTGTGATTGAAAAAGATAATGCCCTGGTTGAAAATCATTTGATATACTAATACACTTTACTTTACATAGTGTACTTTGAAATTTTCTGTGAAGGAGTAAAAATTCAGAATGACTTGACAATGGATTTCCATGCACTTCATGCGAAATTTAACAGCACAATGATGGATGAAATTCATATCGTACATTTGCTGTACGAGTTGTTGGTCGAAGTAAGTTAATTATTAATTTGTGCGACACAGAAATTGTTAATTGACCACATTACATATAAAATACAATTCACATAGACATAAAAGATTAGCCATGAATTTTGATTCATCATATAAAAACCATACTCGCTGCAAAATCTCTCGACCATTTTAATTTTAATATACGTATTGTCGAAGAAGCAAATACAAAGCTAATCCAAGTGTAATCCAAATAAAACTATCGCACGAATGTATTGAAGTGAAGTAGGTCTAACAAAAAAACTGCTACTATTTATGCATTTCTATGCTTTTACGAACGTAACTAAAGATTTGGTACCCAAATAGAAATTCGTTTCATTGGTTACTCTACTTTAGACATTCTTGATTATACTCTCGATTATTTTTCTCCTTAAATTTCCCGGAATTTAAAATTCGAACAATCTCGGCAGATAATAATTTTTGTTTACAAACAAGGAAATACTTGTTCGAAGATATTTCTATAACACACAGTGTGTCAATTGTCTGGCGTTGACATTAATTAAGTCCGCGTTGGCGTTGATATTAATTAAACCACGTTCATATTTCAGCTGTCGCTTCTACTCCTAGACACTCGTCGCAGCTTAATTACAAAATTGCTAATTTTTGCAGCGTCAAAGTAATTTTCTAATAAAAGACGAGAGAAGAGTTGCTCGTATCTTAAAAAAATCTTTTTCAACGCAACTGCCTCGTTTCCTTGGAGAACTTTCATTAAAGGATATTTCATTTCAGACTTATCTAATTACTTAATTATATAATGCCCTGTACACCTTGTTTGACGGACAATTCTTGAAAACTATGATAATTATAGAGTGAGGGCGCTAGTCAAATAGCAAAGGGTTGACCTTTGAAGGAAATAACGTTTCCTCTGGCGATTAGGAATGTATAATGGATTCATTAGCAAATATATAACACACGGCTGCGGGATAAACTATTGTAAGATTAGATGAAATGCTTCCAAAGATAGTGAAGAGGAACTATGTAAGAGAATATTTTAGTTTATTTGAAACCCATTTATTTGAACTAGATTACTAGTTTATTATCCAATTTAATATGTTCACCCTACAAATGTATGTAGATAACAACTGATACCTTTCGTTGAATTTCTGTTGAACTTCTGAAAGTTGAATGTTGTATTTCAAGTAAAATTAATTTTTAACTGTATAATGATTTTGAAAAGAGGAATATTTTTTTACTTTTCTTCGGAGGAAATTTTTTTATTGGACTTCCGAATTTTCCTGAGTCTGTGCAATAAATTCTTCGGATTTGTAGAATTTCTCAAGTGTAAAGAATTTTTTAAAGGTTGAATCTTTCGATAGCTTCTTCTCTTTGCAAATTCGTTTTTGATCGAAAATTACTTTCTGCAATTTTCATTTTATTATCCAACGTGATCTATCATTCAATCGTAATTGAATTTGTTTGTTGAAAGCCACAGCAGAACTTATATAATAATTATCAATATACAATCGCACAATTCGATTATCAGCCTTGCTTTTTTATAAAGCAAAGACTCCACAAATATTGTACATACATTCAGATACATACATTCATTCTCCGCCTCTTTAACCACGCACCGGTGCTCAATCATCCCTCTTCAAATCTATTATGCTTCTGTACCTGTTCCTCGTTCTATCCCGCAAAGCTCTCGAAATATGTCCGGAAATATATCAAAACGACACCGGTGTGAACGAAAGAGACTCGTAGTCGCCGGGTGTACACTCGGTATTTTACCACCGCAGGATACACGTTATCTCTCGTCATATGTCAGCCAACGTCGAGTTCGTCCATCATACTCGTCTCGTTGAACTCGCCTCCTCTTCATTTAGCCGGCGAGACCTTGTCAATTTTCACGGGTTTCCCCTCCCACTCCCCCCCCCCATTGCCCCTTTCAGGAAAACATAGGGCGAAAGTAATGGTGAGGATGAAACGTTTCTACGCGTGTCAGGCATGTGATTTATACGGCAGATACGATGAAACCAGTTTATGCAAATATTATCGCAGTCGAATTGGTTTGGCAGCACGCCCGGTCGCGCGTGCTACTGAATCTTGCAACGACGACTCGGATTTCTGGTGCATTAGTTTCGGTGTACCGGCGAGAATACCGTCGGGATATACGTGTAGCCTGAAATTTTCGTCCGGGGAAAGATTTAAGGTCCCTGTGCAGCGGCAAATAATTAGGACAGACGTGTTTTGGCACGTGACCGCTAGCGTATCACGCCACCGGACCGGACGAATTCGAGATTGATCGCCGCGGAGGCTCGTCATTGGCGCCCAGTCGATCAGATCGATGAAATTTTTCAACGAGCTCTCTCTCTCTCTCTTTGAATTTCTGACAGAGAGAATACACTGGCTCTTTACAAAAAGTTTAATTATTAGATTGATTATTTTTTGACTTGTAAATTATTTTATTACTCTCTCTGGAAAAATTATTTTATTACTCTCTCTGGAAAAATTATATTATATATTTCGGCACCCATTTCTTTCCCAACTTTTGTTAGGGAGTTCTAATAAATTTTATTTAGCATTTTATAGCTTTGGATTTTATTTCTGCAGTGCGAAATAACAAAGTTGCATGAAAAAGAAAGTATTGTATTAAATATTAGCAAATAGTCTAATATTTATGGTTAAATCAATGTATTATATACGTATATATTAATGCAGTATTTTTCAACTTATATTACGAAGGAGAATTTCGAAGATTCATTTAAGATCTCTCATTCTATCTAGATTTCATGAAACTTCAAGAAATCTTTTCTCCGAATCACGGGATGTAAATGAAAAGTAAGATTTAATACAAGAATTTCAGGAGATGATACAAAGTTGGAAAGATTATAATGACAATTCATTTTGTAATATCCATACTACAAAAACACAAATTAAATTTAACTCTGAAATCACTTTTTAACGAGACACCTACTACTTGATGTATTCCTCCATTTCCAATATTTATGTTTCTCTGTCTATTTATTTCTGAAGGAATTAATTCGTAAAGCTATATTCTTCGTTATTATTACTAATTCATCATCACGTTGAATGATTCTTGATTGTTACTTATTCAAACTAAATCTGGAAAGAATGCTGTCAAACCTGTCTTTGAAAAGATTCATTAACAAAATATCATTATCTTACATTGCTCCGTTTGAATCTCAAATTAATACTTCAAACTGCTCTTGAAACAAATTAATGCTTCCAAACTTCTCCCTCAAGAGGTTGATTAACCCCTTAACCGAGAATGACTAGCTAACTGAAAAATACTTCTTCCTCGCAAGATGTTCGTTTTAGAATTTTAAGAATTCAATTTCGGGTTATTTCGTTATCCTCGACTAGGGGTTAATTCTATATCGTTTAGTGTCATCGTAAAATTTGAAATATGATGAAAAATATACATATAAAATTTCTAGAAAAATTTTCGTCACCTACGACGAACGAATTAAACAAAAGATTGTTGTTTCTCAATCTTTGTTCCCAAAGATCGACTCGTTGAGTCTCGCGAGGGTTGAGCAGGCACTTGGCGCTATTAAAAATCGTTTATGGCTCGTTAGTTCGTAGACGATCGAATGTAATGAAGATCCAAAGGACGGAGACTCGAAGAATCGACGTCTCCGTCGCGTTGTGAAAGAGTTTTGGCACGTGTGCATACGCGAGTTCGTCTAATGAGGCAAATAAAAGACGAGCGCAATTAGCGCGACGACGCGACATTTTTTATTATTCTCTAGCCGTGTACACATCGAACACACTGGCACTGACAAGAACGTCCGGTCTCCTCGCGGAACTTAATGATCCACGAACTCGACGAGCTTCGAACACAGTGACGAATCGTCGAGTTCGTTCAAGTATGTGCTCGAGGAATTCGGTGAATTAACATTCGCCTGCCATCGAAGCGAACCGCGTTCCACGAATTTTTCGTTTATCCGTGAAACAATGCTCCATGATGGGTTATTACACGCGATTAATGAACCATTGGTATTCTGAAAAAAATATTTTCTTCAACTCATCCTTTTGGTGGTTCTTCGTGATAGATTCTGAATATCTTATAGTTTTTTTTTTCGATTATATTTTGACTAGTTTTTTCGAGTTAATGATCATTGAAATAACTTCTGCTTACATTACATTACAGGTCGTTTGTTCTGGTTCTAAATTGTAAGGTAGTGACTTTTCGTTGAGATGAATCACGTGGTGAATTTTGCGAGATAGTAAGTTGACGAATTATAAGTTATAGAGACTTTTGTAATTATAATTTTGTAATTCATATGAATTATAACTGATAACATTAGTCCAGGAGAATAAAATATAAAATAGACTGTAAAGGTTTCAGAGAAAAATGAGAAATTCTTTTCAGTATGTTTGTGATAGAATCGGATAATTTTGAAAATGAAAGGGATAGAAATGTTGCTTCTGAGCAAGGTTAATGAAACTTTCAATTCATAGTTTATCATATCATAAATGCAATGTCTCTATTTTTATTTTCATTTTCAAAGTTCCGAGTCCATTTGCATAAAATTAATTCTTCAGTAAGTTGGAGTAGAACATTGATGAAAAATAAAATAAAATTGAACCGTGATCACAAAAAGAAAACACACGTTCCCTAGTGAAATTAAAATTGTTAACCACAACTGTTTTCTTCTCTCACTACTTTAATTAGTCTTACCAGCAACGTCCGCCTCCACTCTTGCTCATTAAATTCGTCACGAAATAATAATTAAAATACAACAAAATAAAATCTTGTCTTTTAAAACTTTTCTCAGTCATCCGAATGCGCTTGTGTATTTCATGCAAAGAGAAGAAAAGAAACAATTAAAATAAACTCGTCTTACTTTACTTCAATTTTACGACATTCATACTTAAAGATAGCTCAAGAAGTACAAAAGAGTTAAAAGATTAAATTAAAGCAATATCATAAATAAATCTCCGACATTCATTTGCAGTTTGCGATTTATATTTGCTAAACTAAAAAATGTGACCTAACAGAAGTTTGCTTTATCCAACTTTCAATTGTCACGATATATTTGACATGTTCCTGTACATTGATCTCATACGTTCTACAGAATTTTGCACCTCTGAATAAAGTAACTGCTTCGATAAACAAAAAAAAAAAAAAAAAAAA
>CAJDYZ010008990.1:10095-23789 GCA_903986555.1 Heterotrigona itama
CGGAAGGGTAAGCGGCTTTGCAGTTGGTGCAATATTGCATGTTGGGGGAATATTTCTGCGGTTTTGCTACAGGATCTGGTGCATGTGTCCGGCGTATTTTACACATACTTGTAATTTGATGACATGTGGCCGTGCTCCTGGCAGCGGAAATACTGAATCATTGGCATTATTAATGACTCATATTTTTCTCGGTATATTTTGACATTCTCGATGAATTCGACATGATTTGCTTGTACAAGTGCAGTTCCGGTGCGAACGTGACTCTGTATATAGGCTTTTTCTGTGGTCGGTATTGCAGCACAGTGTATGGGATTTAGGCCCTGGTATCTAATGTTTTTACATATTCTAGTTGGCGGGATCAAGCCTTTGAGCACAGCAAAGTTTTCTCGGACCGTGACCGTGAAAATTCAATGTTAAGTGTGAAATTCAATGTTATTGATACAGATGGCTTTGAGTTCAGTAAAATTTTTGATGTTAGCAAACATTGTTTTAAGTTTGCCGGACATAAATTTGACTTGGAATGCGTTGGATATTTTGATTTGTGCGTCAAGGAGTTTAATAATGTGATCTATTTTACCGTGAATATATACCAGTGGAGGTTATTTTAAAGTTTTGAGGTTTTTTTTAGCAAGAGAGTTTAGATTTGTTGCGGTGTTCGTGTTTGAAATATCATTTTGTGATCCCATGTTTTGAGGGCCTGAATCTAGGCCCTTCATTGATGAGGCAATCAGCGAAGACGCTGTATCTGTTTTTGGTAGGGATAGCTGTTGATGTGTTTCATATCTTTCTGCATACCAGTTTGCAAGGTGAATCTGATAAGTATGTGGCTCCTTTCTTGAGATAACCTTAAGTAAGTTGTTCTTTTATGGCTTTTCTGGAGTCTTTATTTGATTTTTATTACGCACACACTTGTTTACTGGTTACTGAGGTTGAATGGTGAACGACAAAGCTTCCTTAACTTCCTTGCTCGGAGATTGATCGGAAACTCGTGAATTGTCCTAATTTGTTCGTCTTATCTGGATGAAAAGGCTCCTCCTCTCCGGCGAAGACTTGTGTATTTCCTCTTCCAGGAAAACTGAAATTGAAATTTTCATTTTCCCAAAGAGTCATATGAATCCTGAGGATCTACCGTAATTTATGACAGAGCCGTTCATTAACAAATACACTGGGATGCAGACCCGGTGCCTGCATCCAATATGTTAAGAAATATAAAATTTTTAAAAACGGTTTAAATCCTGTCCGTGCCACAAATTACAATAGGTGCTGGCCTTAACATCTAAATCTTTTCGAATTGTGATGATATGAAAAATATTTTTTACCTATCGTGAATGGTATTGAAAGGACCTATAACTAAAAGGCAAGAATTTTTTTTTTTTAAGATTACTTTTTCAAGAATTTTTCAAGGTCATTGATGTTTCTTCCTCATACAACTATATTTTTTTACATCGTGACTGATAAAAAAGTACGTTAGATATGTAAAGAACATGATCCTGAAATGACATTGATATCGAAAATTTAAGTTATAAATTTATCTCTATCGAAATTACTAGAAATAAAGGAATTATTGTAGCTAAAGTTAATCAAAATCCACATGTGAGTCCAAGACAATTTGTATGTGAGAGTTGCATTTCTAAAACTAGTATAATACGGATATTAAAAGAAGAAAAATTTCACCCGTATCATTTATTTTTACATCGAGATCTTCGTGGAACAGATTTTGTAAATCATATGCATTTTTCTCGGTTTGTGAAAGTGATCGAGAATCATTCTTTAAAAAAGTGTTATTTACTGACAAAGTGTCTTTCACTAATCGTAGTAATTTAATCTGAGAAACATGCATTACTGGTCAACCGAGAATCCACACTAGTTGAAATTAGTTAAGAGAAACAAAAAACTTGGAGAGTAAATGTATGATGCAACATCTTGAATAATCAAATAATTGATCTGTATTTCATAAACAATAGTTCAAACGGAAAAAAGTATGCAACATTCTTGCAAGATGAACTAGAAATGCTCATGCATTATGTATGTAAAAATGAAACAAACAGTTTACAACGAACGTCCAACTGTACCCGAGGATATGAGAAATCGAATAGCTATTGCTGCTATTGATTCGAAAACAATCGAAAGATTATTACGATCGCTTGTAATTCGTTTCATATAGTGTATCATTGTGCACTTTGAACATCTACTGCGACGATAATAAAAGAAAAATAAATACTACCTTAAACATTGTATGATTAAATTTTCTAGGATATTTTAATACGATTTTATAGCTGAGATCAGTGATCTTGATAGAAATAAATTTAATACGTAAAATTTAAATTTTTCGATATCAATGTAATTTCATATTCTTCACATATCTGAACGTACTTTTTTACCAGTTACACGATGCGATAAAAAAAATATACTTATATCAGGAAAAAAACATTAATGATCTTAAAAAAAATTCTTTGATATTAAAAAGTCCTTGAAAAAAATGACCTTAAAAAAAATTCTTATCAGTTATAGGTCTTTTTATACCATTCGCGATAGGCAAAAAATATTTTTTGTATTATAAGAATTCGAAGCCTATATTTAGGTGGCCTCACTTAAATGAACCATCCTGTATATATAAGCACGCAATGAAAATACTTTAAAGCAACTCATTGATATAATGATATAATTACATAATGCAACAATTAATGATATAATTAAATTTCCTAATTCGAAAAATATAAAACGCGTTAAGTAAATATCGTAATATTAAGAGATTATAAAAATATTATTTGTTGAGATCAATAAGTAGGTTTATACGAATATGTAATGAAACCAAAGTATGAAACGATCCATCACGATAGTAATGTACTTAAACTTTCAAAAAAAATTTTGAATTAAATCCAAATCCCTATTTACTAACTCAAAATACAAAACGCAATAATAAAACGAAATTAAATTAAATTAAACTATTAAATTAAAATCAAATCAAATTAAGCGAAATTAAATTAAATTGAAACAAGTTGAATCAAACTAAATCGAATTCAAAATGTTTCCTTCAAGTATCCTTGAGTGAATCTGAGGATTCATTCAATTCTCAGTTGATTCAGTAAGATCTCAAGTAGAGAGATTGACGAAATATTTTATTTTTTCTTTTATTTTTCTTCTTTCTTTTCGATAGAATCAGAAGACCTATCTTTTTTTCTTCTCTGTTTAATATGGATAAGTGGTATTCGTTTGTCAGTTAGGAGTTCATCCAGCAGCAGTACTGTCCTTTTTAAATTCCGTCGGATCTTTTTGATTAGAGATCTTAATTTCGAGTCTGACAAACTTTCCTATTGGTCTATAGACTTCCTTCTTTTATGAAGAAATATCAAGGACGGAGTTATTTACAGAAGCGAAGGTAAATAAACGTGATAGGAACGTATTCACAGCTTCCAATATTATTAAACTTTTCAGACGGGATTTTCGGACCAAAATTTCTTGTATCATTTTTTTTTTTTTCACAACATTAGAAGAGTTTAAAGCCAATTTTTCATTACGAATTTCTTAAAAATAATAATCCGTCCTCCCACGTACTCTGAATTCAACATCTGCCATCCAACACCTGGAGTTTCTTGCATCTGTCGTCCTTAACATACGTACGTTCTGCTTTGCTGATTCGTCTCGTTCGAACAGACTGTAGTTTTCTCTCTTACAATTAGAAGGTTCTGCTGATTTCCGGTATTTTTTTTATTATTTTCATGCTAGAGGAAGGAGTCACGTGCGCTTTTTGTCGTAGAGATAATACCTTCTTGTATCCCTGCAGATTCATAGTTATAGGTGATGCGGCAGTTTCAATGCTTGCATTTCGAACCTGCAATCTACATATACAGATTTTTTACTATATACCAGAATTGGGCATTAATTGATTAAAATTTTTAGTTTGATTGACTGATTAATGTTTACGATTAATAAAATTAATCGTCGAAAAATAGACGATCTATTTAATCGATAAATAAAATTAATGATTAATCGTTGATTAGTTATTACATCGAATTTGATTATAATTTCACTTACATTGAAGATATATTTTAAAATTGTAATAGAGCGTCGAGGTCTTTAGGGTTAAGATATTTAATTGAAATGAAACATATTCTTGAGTTATACTGTCAAGAGGTATAGAATAACATATATCTGCAAGCCCAATTAACTTATTTTGAATTTCTTTAAAATTTATTAAATAAGTAAGCAGTAATAAAAAATTTCATTTTGTTATATTAGGTATTAATATTCAAAATTTTATTGTTCACGTACTCACAGAGGTTTTATCATCTCATACGTTAGTGCAAGTCTCGATCCTTAGCCGCGAACAAGAAGATATAGAAAACGCTAATTTTAGTATAAAAAGAATTTCAGCAATTAATCGTTAATGAGGTATTCAACTGATGATTAAAACTGAAAGGAATTTAATCGTTAATAACAATTAACAATTAAAATAAGAATTTGATCCTTAATCGTAAACGATTAAAAGATATTTAGTTGTTTATTATAATCAACGAATAAAATAAGAATTTAATTGTTATGTATGATTCACAACTTAAGTTGGAATTCATTAATATATATATTGAAATTCATTAATACATTAAAAGATTATTGAAAAGATTTAAACGTTAATCATCGCTTGTCCAACTTTGTTATACAGAATTAAATTAACATTGCACTGTATGTTCTATTAAATGAACTAAAATGAATGAAATTATGATCATTTAAAATGATTATATTCTAAGTAATATTTTTTCTCTACAGGTTCGGAATGACATGTACAAGGGGGTATTCGTAATGAAAAAATAATAAAAAAATATAGAATGAAATTCTTTGATTTGATGTTTCGTTTTTGAAAAAATCAAATTTGAAAATCTGCTATCCATATAATTTTTCTATATGTTACAAAAGTTGGTGTCCGATTTTTAGAGGTGATGGCAGCATTATCGCAATTCGACATTGGTGTTACATAGCTGTCGAAAAATGCCATCATGAATCATTTTAACATCAGGCGTTGAATTAAGTTGATTTTTTGTACGAAAGGAATTTATATGGAGAACCTTCACTAATTATATGAAAAATTATATTTTCGCCATGTTATGTTATACAAGTTTCGGAAAGGAATGTGTTAAAATCATAACAAAAAACATTTAAGACGTTTCTTTGGACCGTGTGTCTGCTCTTTAAATAAATAGTTTCGTAAATTTCGAATTTTAATCTAGATCATTGACTTTACTCTGAAGGGTTTTTTGGTATTGATGATAATATTGCGTGCATCAATGGAGACTAACTAAGATTACAGTGATTAATAATAAAATTTTTTATTCTAAAATGTATCTTAAGCTTGTGTTTCATTTTTAAATTGAGTTTAAAACGAACTTTTGCAATATCCAATAAAATCACTTTTCCAATAAAATAAAATCTCATAAATGACGTCGGTTAAAAATGTATCTAAAGATCAGAATTTTCTAAGGAAAAATAATTAAAGTTTAAAGAAATCAATTTATACGTTTTTCTTCCATTGCTAATCTATTTTTATTTAATTTTTTTAAGTAATTCGAAGTTCCAATTCATTTTATCACTTGTACAAAAACAAACATATTTATCAAAATATAAAGGATGATATAATTAATAAAAATTAATAAATATTAATATATATATTAAATATATATTAAATTGAACAAATGAATCACAATATATTACGGTATTTAGTCACTGACAAACTTTATGCAAGTTTTGTTGGTATATTAATATGAAATATTATTTTTATTCAATAGTTTTCAGCCTTTCAGAAGCCATAAAAACATCGTATAACGTATGTGTATATTGGAACTGTACTGTTTAATCAAATACTAACCTTTGGTTTGTGTTAATATAGAAAAAAAATATGGAAGAGAGATTGAATGATAATCTACGCTTTAGCATACGACTTAATTTAATCTGCCCATTGTACTACATAATGGTATACAAATAATTGGTATTGATCGAAAGATAATGAACAAAAATGTTATTTGCTTATAGATGTTGCGAAAACTAGTGCCATTCAGATAGAAACATTCATGCGTATAAGGCAGGTGGTTCAGTAGCATATTTATCTACGTTTGATATGATGTAGATGTATATTGTGTTAAAGTGTTTTAAAAAAAAGTCAAAATTTCTTCGTTCTAATTCGCATGTGAATTAATAAAAAAAAAAAAGAAAAAATAACAGTTACAATGGCGCTTAAAACTATAATTACCTATCCTATAGAAGTTTGTCTTCGTTTGATAGGTCTTTGGCCAAATTCCTCATATAGAATTTTGCAACGCATTTTTTGGACTGTCGTAATGGGTACCTGCGTAACATTCCAGATTTGGTATTGTATTTCTTATTTTAAAACAGCAGACTTACCTGATCTATTAGATGGTTTGAGTGTGACTCTATCGAATACAATTACGTTCATTAAGTTGATCATTCTTTGGTTTAACTATCGGTAAGACATATGTCATAACTATTTTCGGCTCTGAAAATAAATTTTAACTGTTCAATAATATACATTATTTGACGATGTAAAGATGAAATTTTTATGTATTATCAGTTTCATTGTTGAAAATTGTTAATTTTTCTTAATCACTTTTATTAAGTATCCTATGTTTTATATGTTTAATCTTCACGTTTTATATTATATGATTCAATATCCTTACTACGTTTTGTTATTACATTTATTGAGCAATACGTTAATTTTTTACACGGAAATGTTTTAACGTTTTAATTAACTTTTTCGAATAATAATAATTGTAAAAATTACTTTATACAGAAAACTTCGCAATATTCTAATATTCGTGTTTGAAGATTGGAATAATTGTGATCTTACTCATCAAAATAAAGAGTTTATGATGGGTAATTTAGTTATATGCTCTCGCATTTCCAAGTTTTTGGTAGTCATTTATTCAATGACTTGCATCTTATATTCAGCAAGTACCATGTTGATGTCAAATGATATTGGAGATGATATTGGAGAATTGAATCTAAATAACAAGAAATTGTTACTTAAAATGAGGTTTCCTTTTGATGTAACAATTTTTCCACTTTATGAATTTATTACAATTGCCCAATTTGCATTTGAGTATTCTGTAGCTTTTATGGCTGGGATGTTGATGGCATTATCTGCGGCATTAGTGAGTTGATAATTCTTAATTTTTTACCATTTCTATTAAAATTATTGTTCATAATTAAGAATCACGTAGAATAAACCATGTAATTTGATTATTTGTAACAAGGAATAGTAACATTATTTAATTTTCGAATAAGTTTATTTTGGAATATTTCAAATTCATTGTGAATAAAATTTTCATAAATAATTGTTCCTTTAATTAAATCAAATTATGTAGTTCATTCTGTGCAATTAGTAATATTAGAGAACATTTATAAAGAAATTATAGAGAAATTTTATGGAAATTTTTTGAATAAATATTCTGTATTATAATACTTATAATAAATATTATAATTTTAATTTATTTAACGCGAGATAAAGTTTAAATTTTTAAATAGAATTTAATAGAATATACATTACATTAAATCGAAATTTTATATGTCAATATTTCTTAATCAACTATTTCAATAGATAATAATAAATAACTATAGATATCAATGTCTTTTATTAAATCAAATCACTTTAATAAAAGTATGTAAGAAAATAAATCATACTTTAGATAACAATAGTTTAAAATTAAACAATAGCTTACTATAGATATACTAATTTTTTCCTACATTAAAAAGATATTTTCCTATTAAAAGTGTAAAATTATTTTAAATAATTAAAATATGTGGAACTATCATTAAAAACATTAATAATAAGAAACTTTGAACTAAAACTATCATATCAAATTTGAAATCTGTTATCACTATAATTTGATCAGTTATGTCGCTGGTCCTGATTCATGTATGTAGTTTAATTGTATGTAGTTTTTTTGCAACACTGTACGTAGTTTATTGCACTATTTTCTGTGTAAATATATTTTATACGTCATTGTGAATAAATGCGTGTTGATAAAATTGAAAATGAAAAATTTTGATTTGTATCTTTTCTTCGATTAACAAAATAATGTCTAATTATTTTTGAAAACTTGTTCCTGGAAAATACACTTTCGTCGTAGCTGCGCAATATACATCCTAATATAAATCTTTTATATAAGTTTTTAAATTTTGCTTGTTGAACGGAATGGATGTATTGTTACAAATAGACATATTGTTCGCATTATGTTGTTAAGAGTTGATCAATATTTAGTGAGGATGGAATAAAATGTTCTTTCAAATTAAGGGAGCATTCTCATTTGAAGTCGTCAATTTTAAGTAATTGAATAAAAAATTATTAAATTATTATGGATCAAGGTTTTGAAATTTTGTATACGTCTTTTTGGTCATGTTTTAAAATAAATATTACAGTATATTATACGTTTAAAGATAAAAAAATCAGCAAGCAATATGAAAATATGGCAGAGAGAAAGAAAGAAAGTTAGAGAGAAGTTCTAAAAGAAATTTATTCTAAAAGAAATTAAATATGTATATAGAAATTAAGTATGCATACTTATACTTATCTGAGCAATTCTTACCGATATTCTTCTGGAATATTCCTACGAGTGGTAATGGATTCTATCGTCGCACGAAGATTTCAGTGAATCAAAGTTGACTTCTTCATATCTAGCATTTTGCTGAAGTTATCTCTTTTTCACATTTTCTTCTATTTTCTTATAAATTTGTTTTTTAGTTTCTTGTAAATCTATCACAAAGTCGTCAGTGAACGATCTTGCGTTTCTGATTTTTCATTTGACAACAGTTTTGTTGACTATGTAATCAAATTATGCAGATGTTATAGTTCGAAATATGAATATATATTTTGATCGCCAACAGACATTCTATGGTCGCATCCAAAATATTATCCTGAATTCAACGAAAACTAAGGGAAGCAATAATTATTAAAGAAAAAGGTGCAATTAGACGCAATTAGACGTGCCATGTTTTAAGAAGATTTTCTTGGTCTTTAGAGAAATACTTGTAAAAGAACATCCCTTGTTAGAACTTTTCTGTAGAATGTACACAACAGAGTGTACAAAGTATGTACAGAAAGCACCAGAATCGGAGGGGGGGGGGAGGAATTCCATAGTAATTTCATCTAGCATTAGCTTGATGAAGAAAATCTTTGCAAGTCTTTTATATTGTTGTAGACTAGATTTCGCACAGCGCTTTCAAATTCACACCATCAAAATGTCACGTATCATAAGTCATAATCTAACGTCATATATTGTCCTCCGTTATGTTGACATGGAAATATCTCGAAATCAGGAATCAGGATTACTATTAATAGGATTACTAAAAGGATACATCTTTCGTTACATCATTTTGGATACATCTATGTTACATCGTCTTGTCTATATCTATGTTATATCGTTTTGGATTAGAAAATAATAAAACTCTAACGTCATCAACAAATCCCTCGATTAAGCGAATTTACTGGATAAAAGAAGAAAATCGTTTTCCTTATCAAAAAGCTATTGAATGTTTAAATTACATTGCAACAGTATCGGGATTTGACATTTCATTTATGGTAGGTACGCTCGCAAAGTATTTAAATAATTCACACGAAAGCAGCAATGTGAAATGTTCAAAATATTTGAAAATGTTTGAAATATTTAAAAGACAAATGACATTTCGTTATGTTTTGGTGATGAAGCATCAAATAAATTAATTAGATATTGTGATTCTGATTGTATTGGTCAATTGAAAGAATACGTCAATTTTCAGATATGTTTTCCTGCTGCAACAAGTCTATAATAAGTTATAGACTTATGTTTTCTTATGTTTTAGATTTGGCTGTGATTATTATTAAGTTTATTTTATATATAGTTTAAAATAAGCGAATTAAATTAATAATGACGTAGAAATAACAATATCAAAATACTCTGAACAGCCAAGAGCACTATAAACATGTTACACTATAAACTATAAACATATTGTATTTTCATTATGTCTGACAAAAACAAAAAGTGAGTAATTATGTTATCTACGTATCGATACACAAACAAGTAGCAAATGTATTTACCGTGCTGCCATTATCGTGCCCTACAATTTTACGGTGTTTAACTGAAATATCGCAAACAAGAGCAAGTGTTGAAGTGTGTAAAGTTTCGTAAAATTCTCTTTGGAAACAATAAATGTTATCGAGTTCGGTCCGAGCTATTCTGCCAGCACGTGATGTTATTGGAGTTCTATATTTTTCTGTATTATATTTATATTTTTATAGTTTCACAATGTATTTACTAATGTTTATTAATATTATTAATACAAGTATTAATAAATCCTGTTTCAACAATTCTTATTTTATATTTGTATGGGAAATTATCGAGAACAATCTACCGATTACAAAGTTGACAACGTTGTTTTCGCTTAAAGATTTATTTAATCCGAATCAATACGTATTCAAAAATGAGTAAATACGTGTAATACATATTTATAAAAATGTAAAATTAAAAATATTTGAATAATTTGTTTTTTCCATGTAAGTTAGCCCCGTCACAAAAGTGGCTGTAATTTTTGAACGAAAGTATTCCGATATTTCATCTATTTATTAATGGCTTTTCTAATGATAAGCTTACTATATGTTCAATCTACCATACATTCAGGAGAATATTGTTCTAACTATTAAACTTTTTTCCCACTTTTATATAAATTAAGTTCATTTTCGATTTTTTCTTTCAAATAACAGCCATAACAGACACATAACAATCATGGACGAATTATCCTGTGATATCATTAATATATAACCGGTTCACAACTACGAATGAGAGTTCTATTTCAAAGAAAAATCAATTCCAAAGAAATTGATGTTCTTATAGCTGATTATAAATGAAAGATATGTTCTTATGAAACAATTTTGTTCATTTTTTTTTTAATATGATACAACACAACAAAAAATGACTAGTATTTTTACATAAATTATGTTTTTTATGTAATACACGTTTTATCAGATAACTTTTTAATTCTGTTATTAAGTTTCGTATATTGAGTTTTCCTTGAAATATAACTCTCATCTTAATAAAAAAAAAATACATATCTCGTTCGAATGATATAGTGAAATGATTAAAAGTGAGATATATTGCAAAAAAACATACAATAATTTGACTATGTTATTTTGAAACATGAGCAAATAGATATTGTATAAAATTTCAAGAACTCCTGATTTTTTATTTATTAAATTATCTAAAACTCAATGGCTTCGGATCTTTTTCGAAAATGTTTTAGGCTTGGTATGCACAAGCAATGCTCCCTCATGTGTGATTATTGCAAATAGGCTCGTTTAACTCATGTTTGCGTTATAAAACTCGTTCGATTGCAGCAGATCGTAAATTTTTGTATGGACAATGTGTGAAAGCGACGATACATGTTTACATTGGCATTGTACATTCATTTATTCATGACACATAATTGAAATTATGTATTGATTTTTAAAATATATATTCGTGTTACTAATGAACCTAATATTCAAATATCACCAGCATTTTTTAGAACAATAGTTAAATGTTTCCACGATTTTTATCATTTATCATTTATGTAGATGTTAGTCATACAATCACTTATATCGGAAAATTCCTGAATAATTAATATTCGTCTTGATATGCTATCAACATTACTACCTAAGTAAGCTCCCTGATTTCGCACATTTATTAAATTTTACTTCATGGAAAATAGCTATTCGTGTTTATCTTACGAAGAAGAACATATTTGTTTTTGACTAATAGGTTTTCACGGAACTGAACGTCCGAAACAAATATGTTCAATGGCTTCGTATGAAAAATATATATATTTCACTTATAACGGCGAGAAGAATCATATTTGCATAGTTAACGATGAAATTTGATGCAAAATTTGATTGCCATTTAATCATAATATATACGTACATATTCTACTTAAGTGTTGTATGAAAAATTATAAATAATTTTTGAATAGTTACGAATAATTTTCAAGTAATGAAAAATAATTTTGGATAATTAAAAATAATTATCAATAATGTTATAAACAATTACTTTTCCTTCCACAACGATATGTAAAGTTGAAATAAATACATTCCTTTACAATAGTTTACTTTTCGTAAAATAAATGAGACGAACTTTTTTTCTTATACACATAGAATACACATCGATATAATATATAGTTATACATATGTGATTTCATCGGCTTTTATACTTTTCTTGTATGTTGTACTGTTTCTTGTACACTGCACAAAATAAGGTACATGATAATATGTCATTGTTAAATCGATCTTGGCAAATATTGATATTTTATTTGAATTTGTAAAATATTAAAGATCTATATTTTTTATTGGCATATCTTTATTGCCAGAATATTACAGCAAAGGTTGTACGGAAATTTATTGTGTAATCTACTATTCTTGTAAAAACTATTAAATATTTATGCTCGTGAACTCTTGTTAAGATTTATAATACATTTTTTAGTAGTTTTTAGAGTCTTGTTTATATGAACCACAATTTTCCGAATATTTTAATATTTTTAAAACAGTAACAGATGAATTTCTAATTACTAGCAGATATTTTGTTCTAATAATATAATATTATAGAATATTAAGATATTTCAAAAAATAGCGATTTACATAAGAGTTGTATTTTTATGTTTTGAAATTATTTTAAAAGAAATATTTTTATTAAGTATTTGAAACATTTTGAAAATAATCAAAATATGAATGTCTAGTTTCATAAAGCTGTTTTAAAAATAAGCGTCCTATTGGCTGTTACGATTTCGTCTAGTTTAAAACAAAAAGCATTTTGAACAATGGATGCAGCTATGAACCAAAATAAAATAAAAATCTTAGTTATTAAAAATGAAAAAGAACAATGGATTTTAAAAGTTTTTGTTTATGCAGTAACAGTATATATGGTGAAGGTTCTTTCAAAATTTTATGTCAATCGGAATAAAATTTCGAATATTATGTCAGTAATTTAAAAAAATGAGATTTCTAAAGAGATATTTTCAAAGGAGAATTCTATTTTCACCTATGCATTACAATTTACATATTATTTTTTGTTTTTAATGAATTGCGTTGCGATGGATGCGATATATCAAGAAAAAAACTCGAGTCCGTGATGTAGTTTATTATAAAGGAACAAAAGAAATTAATAATATAAAAAGATATAATAATATATAAGTTAATAAAGATATAATAATATATCGCTCGTCTGCTCGATTCTTGCATTTCCCCCTTTTCTCTACGCGTTGTGCACGCATAAACGTAATCTCCCGACAGATGGTTTCCTTTTTTAAAACAGGAGACTTACAATTAGACAATGAATCATTTTAGAAGAGAAAATATGTATATCTATCGTATCGTGTCTTTACGATACGATCATTTTGATGCCATTGCAAGCTGAGTTCTTCAAACATTTATAACTAATATTAAATTAATTTTACAAAATTAAATAAATTTCTGTTTACTTTTCACATACATATACTTTAAGAAAATACAAAAAAATTGATTTTTCTAACGTCTAACAGGAAAATGATATGTATAATACTAAAGTCTAAAACTTTGTTTAAAAACAATGTTTGTAATATGATCATTTGCTTTTAGTTTCCAATTTATGGGTGATTACTGTTGCTTTCGACCAGCTCAATTATATATATATATATATATATATATATATATA
>CAJDYZ010008990.1:35269-50685 GCA_903986555.1 Heterotrigona itama
CAATATGTCACAGACATATTTTTGTGCTCAGAAAATTATTTGTATTTTAGGACTTCTGTTTTTTAAGATAAAAAATTCAATTAACAGAAGACTCAGAATTTTTGCAAAATAATAGCAGACATCTATATTGCAAACTCAAACAGTTGAATGTTCGGGAATACCTGCATTTAGATAAAAGGACTGAATGCATACGATCAAATGCAAGAAATTGGTAATTACAGATACGTAAGATAGATATTAAATTAAAGTAAAATAAAATAGGAGATAGTAATTACCTACATACGAATAAGGATAGTGAAATAACATTAAAGAAGGAAAGTCAGCAAGGAAAGGTGATTAAAAATTAGAGATAAGAATAAGATTAGATTAATTAGATTAAAATTTAAAAAAAAAGAATGGCAAAGATGATATGGAAGATGATAAGTTAGGGAATAAAATAATCATGACGAGTGAAAGAGGAAGAAAGAAATAGAAATATTGAAAAGATTCGACGCAGAAAATTCTACAAGTATCTGCTGAAGAATGTATTGGATGAAATAAAGGATATAAAAAAAGAGATGAGAAGAAGTTGTTACTTATCAACAAAAAACAAAAACCTAAACAAAATACGAAAAAAGGCTTTGGCTAACCGACATGAAATTTCGAGGAGAGGGAGAAGAATCTAAAATATGTAATTTTAATTTCAGGTATTTATTAATTTCGATATTTATTATTCGATTATTTATTAATTTAGATATTAATCTAATTAAACTGTGCTGTAGTAGTCGTTGAGTGACTGTTTTGTGTATTTATAAATATTGGATGTAACGTTTGCTTTTGAATAACTTAATCATAGATAGATAAGCCAATAATGGTTTGAAAATTAATAATAGGAAACACTAATATAAATTTTTTTAGATTAAATAATTCCAATGAATTGAAGTCGTTAAATTTCATTTATTGTTTCTTATAAAAATATTGATAACAAAATATAGAATTTCATTTAAAAAATTATTTATGACCTTGAAGTATTATAAAAAAAAAAAAAAAACGTTAAGAAAAAGTCTTTTTCAGTCTCAGCAGATGTGCTTCTAAAGTAGTGCAATTTTGCCTTTCTTGTGAAGTCAAAAATGACGGAAACGATTAAGTGGCAATGATCCTGTCGCGTAAATCATGGTACAAATTGAGTTAGGGCAATTCCGAGGCTCAAAATAAGATGAAAACTATACATGATAAAATTATGTTGGCGGCTTCGTTTTTGAGAAAAATGCATTTGAAAATCAATCGAGTGCACGTACACTGAGCTGATAATTGTCTTATATCGTTCATATTACTGTCGGGGAATAGTTCGCGTAACAGTAACGTTTGCAGTGGATACGATGCAGTTTCCCTTGGCTTGTAAATTGTTCATGAAATGTTTAAGAGCAGCTTTATCCAGTATATATACTCAGCATTAATCTCACAAGAAATCACTAATATAACTGTTTCTACACTCAATATGATGTCAAGATTTGTTTATTATTATCTATCAATACATTATTTATCTATTAACACATTCTTAGAACAAACTAAATGTAATAATAATGTAAAGAAGAAAGTGAAAAATTGTAATTTTAATTGTGATTAGGTAATTTATTAACTTCATCTACAATCATCGGTGTCATAGTAATTTACAATAATAGTTATTCAAAATATCAACTACTCTGTTGTATACAAAGATACTCTTCAATTGCAATTAAATTATGTTCCGTATATAAGATGTTTCACCTATTTTGAGCATCTTCAATATCTATATTGTTCTTAGAAACATGAAAAACTTTGTTAACGAAAATTACATAGTACAAGAAGAATGTAGTAATAATAATTGATTTTTTTTAGGTAATTTATGGAGGTATATAGATGGAGGATTTTTTTAGGTATAGATGGAGGAGTTTCGGAGATTTCAAAGTCATCTCATCAGAGTGAATGTTTTTATTATATAATAATATTATATAAAATTAATCTTGAGTAAAATGTGGAAAGTTCGAGTTTGTTTAAAGTAGAATAAAAAAGAAAAACGGAAGAACGAAAGAAAGTTAAGAACAAGATACAGAATGAGGGATTTTAGATATCTATTTTCCTATATTCATAGAATATAAACAGGTTATGGATAAGGTAAATTTGAAGATCATCCAATTTCAACATTTTTTTCCAACAAAATGCTTGAATTGTTGTCAATGGTTCCTTCGAAACTTTTTCTCCTTATAATCAGTAGAATATAATTTAACAAAAAAATCTGTTCTTGAAAATCATATTCAAAGTTAATTTTGCGGCAACATTTTTAACAAATTTCCATCTATCCAAAAATATACGATCTATCAATGATCACCATGACGAAATATTTTCTTACTTCCTGTATAGGTACATATAACAATGAGTCAAAAAAACAAATTTTTTTTGTCTCAAGTCTTCTCAAGAAAATCGACTTTAAAATATATTCTAAATGTACTTAAATTAACTTTTGGACTATATAGTGAATAATTGACAGAAAATTGTTAATATTTACAGATATTCAATAAATAATATACATACTATTATATATTATATTATTATATATTAATATTATATGTACATGTATTATATGTACTATATGTACATTATACATATATTTAATACATAATAAATAGTAATAAATAAATAACTAGTAATAAATAATTTTGTTAGAAATAGAAAAATTTTAATATCTATTTTATAATATTATTTTTGTAATATTATTTAAACTTCCAACATCTACTTTTTTTGTTTTATTGTTATATTTGAAACTAATATTTAGTATAAAAAATAAAAAATATACTGCAAGAATAGATCATTAAAAAACATTAAATAATTATAACAAAATCTGAATTAGAAATCCAAGAAATTGTAACTGATATATAAACGTTTACATAAAAACATACAAATGAATTACTACAAATATTTATTTATATATAGATTATAAAAAAAATTATATATGTTAAAACATAGAAAGAAATATTCAATAAGTTAGATAAGCCTAGATAAGTGTTTGGAAATTATTGTATATACAGGGTGTATAAAAAGTAAACTATGAAACCCATAATAGGTTAAATGTTTTTTATTGCATCGTCTTCATTTAATATGAGAATAAAAGATTCAAATATACTGCAACCGTTCTTTTGGAAAAGAACATTAAAGTTCTTTTAAATTTCATTAAATATTATTAAAAGTTTATTTTCGAACTTACTTTTATTGAATTTGAATTCACGATAGTAACAACACTTATAATATATTTATATTTTGCGGTCAAGTGCAGTTATATAATAAATTAACTTATAAAATAGCATTTATTGCTATCATCAATTGCCAGATCTACAATTATATAAGATATTTCATTTTAATCTATCGAAATTATTTTCTAAACTATTATTTGAAATATATTTCGAACTGCTTCAAATAAAACTTATTCTGTTTATAGCGGTTTCTTGTGATAATCATTAGATCTGTTTCTGAGATCTCAAAGTGTTTTTTTTTAAAAGGAATTGTAAGTTTTTATTAAGATGGATTCTTTGATGATCTAATATATTGGTGAGGTAATAATAATAAAAATATATTTCAAGATAATTCCATGTTATTTGCTGTCATTCATCAAATAACTTATCTTTTTTGAATGTTTTCAGAATTTCGTTCAAACTTCGAATACTCGATTTATCAGAAAAATAGCTCAAAGTCACATTAACGATATAAATTCGTCATTTTTGTTGATGCAAACAGTTTTACTTGAGAAAACAGAGAATGTCTGCTGCTATGTAAATATAATATATAAAATAATATATAAAATATGAATACCTTCAGTTTTTATAATCACATTCATGAAATCGTATTATTGCGATTGTCTGTATACTTCATTTTTGTATCAATCCGATTTACGATCATTATTAAAAATTATTAATATAATTAGGATTTTGGAAGTTTGTCAAAGGTTTGTCATACACTTGTACTGTGTGAGATTTTCAGATCACTGACACCCAATTTATAGTTTGAGAGAGTATTTTTTAAAAATAAAGAAATAAATTAATGCATTAACATCTGAGCGCATTATATTGAATATCGATGAAGAACAAGGACAGTATGAATATAAAAACACTGCTCTTGTCTTTCTTCATCTCTCATATGGTATATTATACAAGATATATTTTAAACTAATAATTTTTCGACATACAAAAGTTAATATTTTTTAAAGAAAATGTAGAACTACATAAATTAATGTATAAAAAAATATATGATTCATACATCATAAGAAAGTAAATAAATCTAGTGGTCTTTCGTATGTTTAGAATAACTTTTATTTCAAACATTTTTGCGAGTAATAAACAGTTGTGCGTGAATGAATTTAAATGACATTTTGCATATAGGATGTTATTGATCTAATGACGAAATGAAAATCTACATGAAAAAAAAAAATAGATTGAAAGAAAAGAATGAAATTTTTTCGTTTTCGAGAAAATTAAGTTTGAAAATTTATCAAATATTCTTAACTAATTCTAAATCCGACAGAAAAGAATAATTAATAGGAAGTTAGTCTACGTGCGAAATTAAGTAAAGAGTATCGTAATGCCATAATACACATAAATTTTATAATTGTCACATTTTATAATACATTTGATCAAAATTGTCAAATTTTATAATACACATAAGTTTTATAATTGTTTATACTCAAGCAGAAATTTTTCCTCTTTCATATTAAATTTTACAGAATTAAAAGTAAAATATTTTTTAAGTTAGTCATTTTTCAATTACCCTACTTCTTTAAATAAAATCTTGAAAGAATTCTACGATCTATAGTAAATGAGGTATATTCTATATAATCAAAACAGATAAGCAAAATACATGTGTGTTGTTGCATTCACAAAAAAATGTTATCATTAATATGTAGTCCATTTTGAATTTTTTATCTTCTTTCTTTAACTTCAAATAAAAAAACATTGCTTATTACAGTTGTTTCACCCTGTATATTCAATGCCGATACAATTACAATTATATATTTTAATATGTATTAAAACTGATTTTATTTCTTTTATATTTCATATTTGACGATGACATTTTCTTCGTCTTCTAACAAATCTAACAATAAATCATTATCATAGATACTCAATATATTACACATGTGAAATATACAGTACTTTTAATATACATTCGACATTTTTTAAAAATTATTTGAAGATATTTAACGTTTTAGATATTACACGTTGGTAGTCAAATTGATTTATTTTGCTGTAAATTAGCAGAAATTTCTAATAATTACAAGAATGAAAAGTCACAGAAACAAATAATAAACGATATGGTTAGAAGACATCAACGAATTACACAATTATCAAAAAATATTGAGAAAACCTTCACTTACATATCGCTATGTCAGTTTGTATTGAATATGTTGGTAATCTGTTTTATAAGTTTCATTTTAGCAGTCGTAAGTAAATTTTACAATTAATAATATATTCGTAGAATATATAATAGTATGGTTAATTACGATTTTGATACAATTGAGTATATAAATTTATAAATGACTTTCATTAATAATAGTCTTTACATACGGATCAAGCAATTGTATTAATAATGAAGTGTTTTCCATATTATATTGCTATTAATTGTGAAGCATTTATTTTATGTTATACTGGTGAATATCTTACTTCTAAGGTAAGAAATGGAAAAGATAAGGTAAAACAAACAACTGTATACAACATATATTTTATTGATACATTTCTTTTTAGAGTGAAAATATTACTAAATCTGTATATAATTTTCTTTGGTATGAATTGAAACCTCAAAATGCTCGTATTATGTTATTGATTATATTACGGTCACAAAGACAATTAGAACTTACAGCGGGCAAGTTTGTGCGCCTTTCCTTAGAAGCATTTACTAATGTAAGATACGAATATTATATTATGAAATGATTATATACATATAAAGTAAGAAAGTATCAACATAATTTTATTATTTTTTATTTGAATCTTTATAATTAATTTTTTTAACGTTTATATTAATATTTTATAAAATATTTACTTTATTTTTATATAATTACAATAAATTAAAATTTTTAGATGTTAAAAGCTTCTGTTTCTTATGTATCTGTTTTGTACGCAATGTACTGATTTTTTGAAAAATTCTTTCAAAGTTCTGCGGATATGAAAAATTTTGACAAAAATATCATCTGTATTTGATTTGTTTGTAGAGATTTACAAATAAAAGTACTTGGACGCTATTAATGTAATAGAATTCTTAATTATTTAAGTTCCTTAATATTTTTTTTTCACGAGACAATTTTATATTAAGAACAGATATTTCAAATATCAAAGCTTATAAATACTTTTTTGTATTTAAAGCGAATCGTAATGGTATCAATTTTTGCAAGTATGTCGAGGATTTAATTTGACGACATTAAAAAGTTCTAAATAACTTGTATTATTGAAGGAAGAAAACTTTACGACTTTCAAAATTATTGGATAAAGGGCATACTTTCGAAATTTCACGGTGTTTGTTGTCTTTTTGAATGGAGTTTTATACAGGGTGTTTTACGAAAACCAGACTATCTGAATATTTCCTCTATTAGTAATACGAAAATCGTTCTTAACGTAACTTGAAATGATTGAAAAGACGGATGAAAGAACTATTTTTTAAAAATATCATTTTTTAATGTTTTTTTTCAAGGTTAATAATTTTTTATGTAAGAAATGTATTTTTTTCTATTCCATCTCGTAGCTCATGAAAAAATACAGATATGTTTATGATATAACTTCCAAATGACTTAGATTTTTTTTCAATTATTGTGAAACTTGTGTTGAGCGAGATTCTAATAAATTTCCTAATTCATCTTTCAAAAATTTAGTGTAACTTACTTATTCTATTACTTACAATTCTGTACCAAACATTTAGATGGCTTCTGCCTATCAATCTGTCTAAACCATCGTGGATTCTCAATCAATAATGCATATTTCTCAGGTTTAATTGATCGTGATTTGTAAAAGATGCTTCATAGGTAAATAATATTTTTGTAAAAAATATTTCATCATTTTCATATTGACGTATATTTAACAAAAATTTAAACGGTTTTCGAAGTTTCTTTCATCGAGGGCTTGATGTACAGGTAAATGGAAAAGATGAAATTTTTTTACATGAAGTATCTGGAATACGCTTAAAACACTAACGCTGGTTTCATTGTTTTAAATTAATGTGTGAATTTTCATGGACTTTGACGATGACGTTTCTTCGACTGGTTCGTTTCATAGGTAACGGTTTTACGTTTAACACATCTTTTCTGTCGACATTACCAGTTTCACACAGTGTTTTAATGATATTTATGTATGTAGACAGCAATGAACAAATACATTTTGGACATCTTTTTTTGATAAATTAGAACAGTTTCTCTTAGACACTAGAGAGAGCTTTGAATAACTCATTATGATTCACTTGTCGATACAGCAAGAAAATTAACAGTGAATAAATCCTTGAGAAAACTAATAGTAAACGAATTTTATACAGTAAGCAATAGTGTTTTTTTACACTCAAGATCACTTCTGTCACTTGTCATTCTAATCTGGAATCTCGTTCAACATAAGTTTCAGTCATTTAGAGGTCACAAACATATCTGCTGCTACGTGATGAAATAAAAAAAAATACACGTTTCCTACATAAAAAATGCCAATGACCTTGAAAAAAACATTAAAAAATATTTAAAAAATGGTTTTTTTTTATTCGATTCGTCTCTTCAGTCAGTTTAAGTTATGTCAGAAGCGATTATCTTATCACTAATAGAGAAGATATTCAGATGGCGTGGTTTTCGTGAAACCATTGTATTTTCATGAATATTCTATTTTGAAAATAACATTAGAATTTTACGTTTTTTAAATAAATTTTGTAAATTTCGTTTAATGCGATATGTTTAAATTTATATCGCGATCACAACCATGTGAGTAGTTCACTGAATTACTTACAAGATATATAATGCCAAGGTGAGGTGCAAACATTACTTACTAAAGAGATCTTACTAAAGAGATCTTCAGGTGCTGCAATAAAATTGCTGCATGATCAATTGGGGAGGTCTCTCATTTTTTCTTTAGCAACACATTTTCTTTCAATTATAACCTCTGACAAAAATTTTCCGATCAGAGACACTAATACTGATACTAATAGGAATTTATAAACTAATAAGACACTAATAGGAATTTATAAAAAAAAGTTTATTATAAAATATAAAATATAAATGTGAGATGGATAATTCTGAGAAAAGGCCCGGAACTTTTTCCAGTGCAATGAGACAATGCAGTGCCACTTGGAATGTTTAAAGCGAAGACCTGCTTTTGTGAAGCATGACCTGTAAAGCAATGCCAGACTATATTTGCAATTTTGAGGTATATTTAGGCGCGGGGAACAAATCACAAAAACAATTTTATTAATGTTAGCGTCAGTGTTCGCACGCCGTCTAAGCGGAACGAATTTCATGTGAATTAATTGTTAACGAGCTGTTAACATAATTCTCGCGAGATATCAAGGTTTTTTCCTTCGATGGTAATGTGGATCGCGAGGGATGATCTAGGCTGTTTGGACGTCGTACGAATTCTAACTTCCAAGCCGATGGAAGCTCTCTTGTTTCCCTTTCTATCAGCTTCGGGAGATTTCTTGGCTCCAAGGTGGGTCATACAGTAGATATTAACCGTCGATCGAATGCGACATTGTTCAAACATTTTGCCTATCTTCGGGAAATGAATACCTTGATTTATGCCACGGTCAAGGACTATTTTAGGTTCTTTGAACAAAGATCAGCCAGATGGTCAAAGGTGTGCCGATAAATTAAAACTACTAGAGGCTTAGGTCACTTGAAGACATCCATAAACAGTCTCTATAGCGAACACGCGATCAGACCATGTGGTATTCTCGCATAGAAACGTTCTCAAACACTCAGAATACGCCAAATATTTTCTACCATTAGTCAGCCATTGACAATCGTGTCTTTTATGGTCATGCAAAAGGTTTATTTATAATTCATGTTTAGATCAATGGCTTATTCGCTTACTTCACTAGGGAATCTTAAACGCTTGCTGCATTACGTTATTGTTATCCAGTCGCTTGTTATCAAAATCGGTCATGAACCTGTTTCAATCGTTGTTTTTAAATAACGATCTATCCTGACCCTTCCCCAAATATCCGGGGGCAATTCACTTTCAGCCCAATATGATTTGCTAAAGCTAGCTAACCAATTCATATAAAACGGACTCACGGGTAACCAGATCATTTAGTTTCGAAATTATTCTCGAAATATGATTCTCAACGTATTATTTATAAAATATTATTCACGAAGTATTATTCTCGAAGCTAGTCTCGAAGTGTACTTTAAGTAAATCGCTGAACGACATTCCGTACGACTTTGAACAACCGCTACGTGTAAGTAAAAAGAAAGAATTCAGTAAGACCACATATACGGTTGCACTGCAAATAAATTATTGTCAAGACATATAATCTATTTCGATATTCGAACGTGCACCAGTACGATCATGAGTCTAGAACAATCAGTTCTATCACCATTTTACTATCATATTTGTATGGATAATTAGTATAATATGTAGATACATTAGAATTATTTCTATAAAAGAATACGAGAATTTGTAGAACAATAAGACTAAGTAGAAAATTTTCATAAGATTTAAAGAACAGGAAAATGAAAGAACATGAAACAAAATTCCAGAGAAAAGATCAAGTTCTCTTACAAATTTGGCAAACGATGAAGAATAGATTAGGTTAAAACTATTTCAATAATTTATTCCGTAAAAATAGGAAAGGAGTCGACCGTGCAGTCGATAATATATGATATGTTATAATATTCTTCAAAAAAATATAAAAACTGAGGGAAAGAGCAGTTACGTTATATTTTTTGAAGTTCGCTTTTTTTTTCTAATCTATAAAAAATTAAATAATAGTAAAATATATACAAAGTTTTTGTTTGGCATTACAGCAAAATTTGTTGAAGGACGCGAAATTCAATAGTAAAGAGAAAACCTTCGACTATTATGGAAAGAACAAAACCGACACCGAGATATAACTCTTAATTTTATATTTAAATCATATAATTGACCTTTAAATTCACATTTTGCATCAACTATAAAAAATAATGAATTATGTTATTTATGTTTAATTTTATGTTTTGTATAAACTGCGTGTAATATAGAATCAATACCATCAAATATAATTTATTCCTTAAAATCATTTTTTTGAGTCTTCCAAGTAGAGATTATGCCGCATCGCTTGCGAAGAATGCACATAGGTAGATAGCATAGAGTCAAGTATTGGCTAAGTAAGTTTTGATTTATTTCAGACAGTACAAAGACACTTTATTATCTTAAAACCAACCCCGCCTTTAGCCAGAAGAACATCTTCTTCTCTCATACCGAACACATAAAAATCCTAATGAATTTAATAAAGATTTCTTTTTAAAGACTGTCAGTCATTAATCAGTGCATTTCTCTTTACTAACCTAATTCTGGTACGAATCAATTAAATATTCCTAAGCTGTGCGTGGTTCGTTAGTAAAAACGGTATAATTCCGTTCTATGTACATCCTCGCGAACTTGAATTATTATAATTAGGACATCTAAAGAACTGATTTTTAACAATATATATAATAAATATCATATACTATAATTTTTTTCGATTACGATATTTTTTTTTATCTCAAATTAAATAAATACGTACCAAAATTATAATTTACTCTTATATGTATGTTTTTATTACATAGAAATAGATCAGAAATTTTAAATAGAAAGATTTCTATATAATAAATGTTTCTAGATAGACATTAACATCTTTATAGTACTGAATGTACTACTAAAAATAGATGAAATTTTTAAAAAAATTATTTGTTCGATCTTACCGAACCAATATGGGGGCCATAAACTGTGATGCGAAAAATAAATTCATCGAGCCAGGGATAATAACTTTCAAAGCTATCATTTTCTCTACGACAGGGATTTCCCGTAACTGTACTTTCATGTCCTTTCTATAATTTTATTGCTACAATTATACCTGACTACCGATTCTAAGACTCGGTAGTCTTTACTTTCTTTACTACAACGGCTCTTACTATAATAAATATAAAATAAGAATAAAACTCAGGCCAAGGAACGCGTTCCTCTGGCCCTACAGCCAAGTCCAACAAGCGTATAAAACGTAATGTGACGGACGCATCCCTCGGCAGTATCATTAGGCCCATAAGATAATTGTGAATATTACTTTATGGGACTGACCTTGTCTGCCTCTTGACAGAAAATGAAATGCCTTCCCAATCACGTGATCGGGAAGTACACAATTAAGTCGGCTTTACATAAGGCCAACACAACATAGAACATTCAGTTGAGTTACACAGTTCGTTTCCGATCAATCTCCGAGCAAGGAAGTTGAGCAAGCTTTCTCATTCACAACTGCAATGATCAGTGAACAAGTCTGTGCAAAATAAAAAATCAAACAAAGACTCCAAGTCCCGAAGAAGAAAACATACCACTAGACAACGCTACAAACAAAAAAGTCTCAATAGCAAACCCGGACTGCGTACCTGCAGGCACATAGACGGTGGCGAAGAGAAGAACAACTTAAGGTTACTATATCAAGAAAAAAAGCCACATCCCTACCAGATTCATCTCCTGTCGCAAAGACATGGAGCACATTAACCCAGACATCCCTACGAAAAACAGTTACAGCGTCTTCGCTGATTGTGTCATTAATGAGTTCTCAGACTTAGGCCCCAAAAACATGAAAGCACAAAACGATATCTCAAACACGAACACTGAAACAAATCTAAATCCTCCTACTAAAAAATCCCAAAACGTCAAACTTCCGCCAATATACATTCATGGTAGATCTAAAATTCATCTAAAACTCCTTGACGCACTTAAGTCAAAATACCAGAATGTCTTCTAAGCCAAATTCACATCAGATTAAAATAATGTAAAACAGACATAAAAGATTTTACAGAATTCAAGGCTATCTGTATAAAAAAAGAAGCATTGATTTTCATACCTATACTATCACCTCCGAGAAAATATTGACCGTAGTGCTCAAAGGCTTGATTCGACTCCCGCTAACCAGAATAAGTGAAAACATTAGATGCCAGAGCTTAAATCCCATACACTGTGTTGAAATACCAATCCACACCAAATATCCTATATACAGAGTCACGTTCGGAACCATACTTGTACAAATAAATCATGTCAGATTCATCGAGATTGTCAAAATATACTGGGAAAAATATGAATCTCATGAACCAACGATTCCGCTGCCAGGCGCACAGTCACACGTCGTCAAACTGCAACAAAAAATCAGTGTGTCAAATGCGCCGCATAACATGATACCAGATACTGGAGCAAAACTCTAGACACTCCATCAACACGCAAAGACGCTCACCCTGCCAACTATTCCCAGTGTACTGCATTACTGGCTTTTCTGACCAAAAAGACTACCAGTAAAGAAATAATCCAACATGTGCAAAACTTTTTACCAAACATGCGCCTCCCAGCACAGAGCTTCCCATACTTTATCCCAAACAAAATCTCCACCACTTTTTTCTTGACTCAGGTAAATCTCAAAACAAGGCAAAGAATATCATATGCAAGAGCCCATAACTTCAGCAAATCGAACATTTTCTCAACCCGAAACTATCAATTAGACGATATCAAAGCAACAGACCAGTTCTTAAAAATTATATCGTTTATCCAGAAATACTACATGAAATGCACAAACAATATAGAAAGAGTCCAAGCAATAATATTCATAGTGACAGAATTAGAAAATGAACAACCATAAAGAATCCCATCATAATGTTAAAAATAAGATATTTAAAAATAAGAAATTTCACAAATTTTTGATAAACCGTAATGCAGATATTGCAATCACCACCGAAACTTGGCTCACCTAAAAAGATATTCTCAAATTACCCAATTACGAAATATACAGACAAGACGGATCACTATCCACTAAGAAGAAACCAAGAGTATTAATAGCTGTTCACAAGGATATTACTACGGAAGATACACTACAACCAGCTACTTCAAACATAAAAGTACTTACCATCAAGATCAAAACCACTCCCAAATTAACGGTCGGAGCAACATATTCTCCCCCCCCCTCTCCTCAATCAAAATACCATCTCCCCCTCGATCTGGACTCTATCTGCCGCAAAGAACAGGACTCTACATCATCGGCGGTGACTTCAACGCCAAAGCACAGTCTATGGAATAACACCAAAAGAAACAGAAATGATTCCATCCTCAAAAGTCATTCTGAGTTACACAATTACATATAAATTATCCACAGCTCCACTTACATCCATAGAAAACCAAACTGAACCTCTTTCAACATTGACATTTTTCTGTCAAATGTCTCTTTCCCACAAAATTGCCACATCATAGATGATTTATCATCAAATCATCTATCGGTGGCCCTTTCACACAGAATCCAAAACAACGCAAGACGACAACATCAAACCGAATAAACTGATTGGAACATATTTGACAGAAACTGCAACAGATTCAAAATAAACCAGAAATTAACAACCACAGCCGACATAGACAACGAAGCACTCATCCAGCTAATTCAAACATTTTCGAAACGCAACGTCCAAAACTCCAAACGATTAATTCTCCTCCGCAAACCCTGTTCTCCAATACCTCATCAAAAATAGAAATAAACAGGCGGAAGTTCCAAAAAACTGGTTACCTCTTCCACAATCTACATAGAAGCTTTTTCTCAAATCTCATCCGCAGAAGCCCGAAACCAAATATGGCAGGACAAGCTTGCAAACATCAAGAAAATGGACTACACACTTTAGTAGACTTTCAAGGCTGCCGGCACCGAAAAACACAAGATATTTAAACTGCAAAATCTTACATCCCACACATTCCACTATACAGACGAAGAAAAAGCCGAAAGCCTGGTTGTAAACTTCGAAAAAATACAACATAACTCTCTATGAAACACAACTTCTCCTATCGAGCACGATATCGAAAGACTTGTAATCTTATCACCCACAAATCCCACCATGGACGATAGCAGTTTAAACTGCATTCCTCAACAGATAAACATATGGATAAGACAATTAAAAAATTCTCCTCAACAAGGCCGAAGGACCAGACAAAATCACCACAACAGCACTCAAAAAACTTCTAATTAAATCCATAGTACAAATATGTTACATTTTCAAAGCCTGCCTTTAAACTTTCTTATTTTCCTACGACATGGAAAACCGCCAAGGTAATCCCAATCCCCAAGCAGGGAAAACTCGCAATAGCCGTTAAAAGCTACAAATTAATCAACCTCCTAAGTACCATCAGCAAATTATTTAAGTACCATCCTAATATCCTATATATCCTAATATCCTAAGTACCATCAAAAAATTATCATCACCCATTTATTAACTCATGTTAGCAACAGGAACATAATCATTTCCCAGTAGTTTGGTTTAAAAAAAAAATCATTCATAGCTACATATTCTTCTAGCTACAGCAGCTACAGAGTTATCACCCTAAAGACAAACACATCACCCTAAAGATAAACAAAAACAGAGTAACACAACGTATTATCTTAGATTTAAAAAAAGCCTCAGTCTGGCACAGCGTCTTTTTAGTGAGACTGCAAAGAATAAATACTCCACCTCTTCTCAGACTGATAGCCAGTTACCTGCAAAACAGGACCTTCTATGTTTCAGTAAACGGTACCTTATCAATTATCAAAAGCGTTACTGCGGGCGTATCACAAGGTTCCATATTCGGCCCTCTGCTATTTATAATTTACATAAACGACATTCCATGCACTCAAAATTCCCACTTAGCACGGTGTACGGAGATGATACCGCCATCTTCGCCTCATGAAGTTACAAAAATGCAATCAAGTATATTCAAGCACACCTTGTTTGACTCCAAGATTACTTCACAAACTGGAAAATCAGCCCAGTCAAAACGCAAGCCATTGTCTTCACAAATAAGAGATCCAGACCGACAAATCAAGTTTTTCCATCGCAGATCACATCTCTCTTAGTCTCTTATGGTTCCCCAAGGTATCTTGGCCCCAGTGACTACCAAAAGAGCAAATCTAACTTTTCCCGCACTCAGAAGACTATACCTGCTATTCCATAGAAACTACAACCTCAAAACAAATATTAAACTAACCTATATAAGATGTGCGTTAGGCTGATAATAACATACGGCCAGCAAATCTGGACTGCAGCAGCGAAGTTACATATTAAAAAGATTCAAAGGATCCAAAATAAATTCCTCCGCATCATCTTCAATAAATCCATCCGCGTACTACACGATATAGTGAAGATTCATATAATTCAGGATTACATTGCAAAATCACTTGAAACCGCTTATTACACAGAGAATCAAACCCCCCCCCCCCCA
>CAJDYZ010008997.1:33012-55094 GCA_903986555.1 Heterotrigona itama
TTTTATAAGTTATTTTTTAGTTTGCGATTAGAAAGACTCGAGCTAGACATAAGTTTCAGCGGGCATTGCGCTCGAAGAGCCGAAGAGGCCCGGCAAACTGCCACGAAGAGGGTCACAACAAATGGCTTCTCATCCTCTGGATTATTTAAATAATTCCAGAGAATGGGTGGCCATTCTTGTTACTACTTTGTCACTATGCTCTTTTAGTATTTGTAGTAGTATTTTTTTTTTCTTCTCCATCATCGTTTTGGGCAAATCGCGGTATTTTCTTGTTAGTGTTGCGAAAAATTGATTACGGGTTGAATTAGAGTTGCGAAATAGTTTTGAGCCTGTTTATTAGTATTGCGAGTAATTGATTAAAATTTAAATTAAAGTTGAAGAAATGATAATCGTATTTGCTTTAGTTGCGAATTATGATAATCCAAGTCCGCGATTGTTTTTTGCAATTTTGATTGTTAATTTTGATTGTTAATTTTCATAGTTGTCTTAGTGTTGTATTAATTTATTTTGCTTTCTGTTGTTTTAAATTATATTATAGTCATATATATTATAATCATTGTTTTTAATTAATTTAGAATGCTAGAGTATCTAGCATTTTAAAAATAATTTTTTGTCCGTAGCTTTTGTATTGTTGATAATAATTTTCATTGAATTTGGTTTTAGAGTTGCGACATTATTTCATCGGGGTTTCTAATTACTTTTACTCTTACAGTTGCGATAATGAATGATCGCGTTTCTTAAAATAGCGTTGCATTTACAAAAAAATTGGCATTCGATGCATTCCTTTTTAGCGGTATTTTCAGCACTGCATTTATTACTGAAAATATTGCTAAAAATATATATTTAATTTTGTTAAATTTTATTATAAATTTAATATTCATATGTATGACTGATTTCCAGTGTCATATATGAAGTAAAATAAGAAAGTATTGCAGCAATTAAATATTTAAATATTACAATGAAAATTTAAAATTCTTTTTTACAAAATAATTAAATAGTGTTTTGTAGAATATTAGCTTATTTTGAAATATGAGTTAGTATCCAATTTTTTGTTACTGGTTGTCAGTAATAATGATTGTTCGCCATCAGAGTTATTTTTTTATCATTTTTTTTTATTTTCTCTATTCTAAATGTTTCAACAATAAAATAGAATTATTTTACTTATATTCGAATTTCGTGTGCGTAAATCTTCTTGGTTTATTTATATACCTCATCTGTGTTTCTATCTGCTGTTAATGTGACATTCTTATTTATCTTAAATCGATAAAGTTGCATGCGTTACAAGATGAGATAATCAGAATTTCTGAAATTGTAAAGGTTGATTGAAACGTATCATGTTTTGTCTCTGTCTGTATATTCGTACATTTAAATTGTAGAAGGCATAGTTTTTTCGAACGATTGATATTTTAAAACATATAAAAACTCTATAACCCACGTTTAAAACCCCTATAAAATGCTAGGTCTATTTTGTATTTCTTTTGTGGTAATATTTGATTCATAGTTACTTTTGTGGATTGGTATCTCATATCATTATCATGGGTACATATAGGAATTATATGAAATTATTAGAATCTTGGCCCCTAGATAATTCAAAACCTGGCAGGTAATTTTGTTAAATAAATTAAACTTAATTTTTTTTAAATTCTTATATTTTTTTATAAATATAATACATATTTTTTATTTCTCTGTTAATACATCTTTCACTTTACTCATAATTTACAATTAGGTTAGATTTAATATTTTGAAACTTGTTAATAACTTTGCATTATATACAATTAATTATATAGTTTATAGTATTAGAATACATTGATTTTACAACATTTGATTATTACAATAATTGTTATATAATATAATTTCATAATTTTTAGAGACTTAGCTCAACACATTCGTGATCATTTAAAACTTGCTTTTGCAAAGGGTGAAGCTAGTGAAGTAAACCGTGAACAATGTGATCGTTATTACATGATTTTAAAGAGAATTTCTTCCAATCATTATGGACAGATGTATAATCGTACACTTTCAAGCACTGCCAGTGGATTAACAAAAGATCAATGTAATTTAATACTTACACCAGAAGGGTTAAAATATTATTCAGAAGAAAGAAACATTTTTAAGAATACATTTTTAAGATTATTTAAAAATGTTGTTAAAAAATAAGTTGATAAATAACATAATTCATGTACATAAATATTATAGTACGAAATATTTTAATAAAAATGTACATTATTTATTTTGGAGACAAAATGACACAATAGATCTAGAGAATAATAGAAAATATAGTGAAATAACAAACAAAACTGATCATGATGTTGATAATGTATCTCATATACCAGTTATGACTAATGAAGTATTACATTATTTGAAGCCATCTCCGGGAAAAGTTTTTGTGGATATGACATTTGGGGCTGGTGGACACTCTAAGAGAATCTTGGAATCTTCGTCTGATGTCAAAATATTTGCCTTGGATAGAGATCCTATTGCACACCAGCATGCACAAATTTTGTCAGAAAAATATCCTGGACAAGTAATACCTTTACTGGGTAGATTTTCTGAATTGCCAGAACTGCTTTGTACATATAAAGTAAATGTAAATAGCATAGATGGCTTCTTGTTTGACTTTGGTTGTTCATCCATGCAATTTGATGTTGCTGAAAGAGGATTTTCTTTGTCAAAAAATGGTCCTTTAGATATGAGAATGGATGGTTTTAGATGTTCAGAAGAACCTACAGCTGCTGAAGTTCTAGAGAAAATAACAGAACATGACTTGGCTAAAATTTTAAAAATTTATGGTAATGAAAAGAAAGCTAAAAAAATTGCACGTGCCATTATAGAGGCTCGCTATACTTTTAGGAATCTAAAAACTACGCAAGAATTAGCTCAACTTGTTGATTCTGTAGTTTCTGAAAAGAGAGTTGATCAACTTGGTAGACATGCTCACTGTGCAACAAAAACATTTCAAGCATTAAGAATTTTCGTAAATAATGAATTAAATGAGATTAACTATGGTATTGTTATGGCTGGAATATATTTAAAACTCAATGGTCGTTTAATAACTATATCTTTTCATTCTCTGGAAGACACCATTGTTAAAAGACACATGACAGGAAATATAACAGAAACTGTATCTAATATAAAATCATTAAAATATTCAGATTATGGCAAATATTACAGTTCATATGAAATGGAAGTTTTCAATCGAACACCTTGGAAAATGTTGCATAAACATGTAATAATACCTACACCAGAAGAAATAAATAAAAATCCACGTTCGCATTCTGCAAAATTTCGAGCTATCAGTAAAATAATTTAAATTATTAGAGTTTAGAATTGAGATTCTAAATACAAATAAATATTTCCATTCTTATTATTTTTTTCCAATACAAAATAATATTTATTGTATCTCTAAAATATAAATGCATTGTAACACACATGTAGAAAAAAATAAAAAAATAAAAAATTGTAACTCATTAAAAATATTGTAATGATTAATACAATATTTATTTATATGAAAATATATTATGAGAACATTTATAACATTAGAGATATAACATACTTAAAACAAGCCTTCTATTTCGTCTGTCTCATTATTCCAATCCATATCATAAATGCTTGGTCTTGTAGAAAGACCTGGCATCATCATTATCTAAAAACATAATATTATGTAACAAATTGTATGTTGTAATATTCAAATATTTGAAGTACTTACCTCTCCTACCATAGGTACTATAAAGCCTGCTCCTACTGATACAAATATATCAGTAATTTTGAGCGTGAAACCTGTAGGTGCACCTTTAATTGATGGATCACCTGTTAGGGAGTTTGATGTTTTTGCCATGCAAAGTGGTAGTTTATCATAGCCTAGTTGGTTGTACTTTTTGATTTTCTCTTGAATCTATATTCGTAATTATTAATTGTATATATAATTGTACAGATTCTGTATAATTGATAGATATGAAACAAAAATATTCTACAAACTATTGCTTACCTTGTCTGTAAGTACAACTTTTCCAGCTCCATACATTTCTTTGGCAATGGTATCTATTTTTTCTTCGATACCAACATTAAGATCATACAATAATCTGAAATTACTAATTTTATTTGTAGCAGCTATGACTGCATCAGCAAGTTCTATGGCGCCAGCACCACCCTCCGCCCAATGATTACATATAATTGCATCAGTTGCACCACTTTCTATTGCTGCTTGTTTCAGTAATTCTAATTCAGCTTGAGTATCAGTGCTGAAATAAAATTTAATGATTTTGCATTTAACAGACAAAAATATTTGTAAAGAAAATTAATTGTAAAATTTACTACCTGTGTGTATTAATGGCAACAATAACTGGAATGCCAAACTTTGTTCCATTACTAATGTGTTTCTGAAGATTTGGAAGACCTTTTTTAACTAAATTGAGATTTTCTTCGAGATATTCTTTCTTCAATGGTGCACCAGTTGTTACTGGAGGTCCCCCACCATGCATCTTCAATGCTCTAACAGTTGCAACGAGTACAACAGCGTTTGGCACATGGCCAGATGTTCGACATTTAATGTTAAAGAATTTTTCCATGCCGATATCAGAACCAAATCCAGCTTCAGTTACTACGATACCTTCTGGTCCAACTAATTTTAATGCAATAGCGTCTGCTATAATCGAAGAACAACCGTGAGCAATATTTGCAAATGGTCCAGCATGAATCATGACGGGTGTTCCTTCCAATGATTGCATCAATGTTGGCTCAATAGCGTCTTTCAATAAAATTGCCATTGCTCCGGTCATACCCTAAATGTATTACTATCGAGTAATAAAATGAAATAAATATTTGCAATTTTATAACTTGGAAAACAAATATACTAACGAAATCTTCAGCAGTTAAGGGTTCACCATTTCTGTTAAAAGCAACTACTATGTTGCCGAGTCTTCGCTTCATATCGTCGACACTAGTCGACAATGCAAGTATTGCCATTATTTCTGAACCAACAGAAATACGAAATGATGTTTCTCGCGTTTTACCTTTCTCAGTTGGATTTTGACCAATGGTAATCTTTCGCAAATATCGATCGTTTATATCAACCACTGAAATAAATATATTTTATTTGTAAAAGATTTTTCTTTTCAAAATTTTCATAGATGATAAATTCTATGTTACCTCGAGTCCAAGTAATGTTTTCTGGATCAATATCTAATCTTGCGAATCTCCGTTTTTCTTCTTCCGTTAAACTATTTGGATCAGTCTTTGCAATACCTAATTTTTCTAAACGTCTCAATTGTATTTTCGAAAATTTTCTCTCATTTTTGATGGTTGGTACAAGACGATCGTAAAGGGCCTGATCACTTTGAGTACATTCGTGGAAATATCGAGTATCAATTTGTGCTGCTAACAGATTATTGGCTGCGCTTACGGCATGGATATCACCGGTTAAATGCAAATTGAATTCTTCCATAGGAATAACCTGAAAAAATTTTTTTTTTCAAAGATTGATTTGTGCAACTATTAATTATTATTCTATATCTATATATTTTTACGTTGGAAAAAAATATGTAAGTTACTTTATTCACATCTTTTAATAATCGTGTTTGTAATTCATTTCTTGGGGTTCTGATGCTAATGTGGTAGACAATACCTGCGAATACCCTCCACCAGCAGCTCCACCTTTAACTCCGAAAGTAGGTCCTTGACTAGGTTGCCTCAAAGTTACGAATGAATTTTTTCCTCTATGCGCTGTTAACGCTTGCACCAAACCTAACGATGTTGTACTTTTGCCTTCACCGAATGGAGTTGGTGTGATACCAGCAACTACTACGAGTTTTCCATTTGGTTGATTTTTCAATCGTTTTAGAACATTCAAGCTGATCTTTGCCTTTTTACTTCCATAAGGACTAATTTCATTAGGCAGCAAACCAATTTCTTCGGCTAAACTCGTGATCAATTTGGATTCTTGACTCCTTGAGATTGTTATATCGTTAGCTACCGGCTTTTGAGGATTGATCTTCAAAACTCTCAAGTTCCATTTTGGGTTTAATATTTTTTCTGCTGCTTTTTGTGCGGATATTACCGTGTTTTTCATTAACATAGCTACGGTCATTGGACCAACACCTCCAGGTACAGGCGTGATATATGAAGCTACTTTTATAGCTTCAGAATATTCTACATCACCGACCAAACGTTGTCCGTTTTTCTTCGTTGGATCTGAAAGAATTTTTCAAATTATTATCCTATAAATAAATTTAATGATTTAATTGATTTAATATCCATTAATATCTGCAAATAATGAACAAATACTTTTTATAAACATCGATTGTGAACAGCATGAAATTTTTACTTACTTGGGAAAACAACTAAAAAATAACTTAGGAACATCAAGTAATATAAGTTTAACACTGTGACAATGCACAATTTTTTAAGTTTAACAATGTCAGAGAACACGGTACGTGAAATTATATTTACCTGGAATGGAATTGATTCCACAGTCGATTACAACTGCCCCCGGTTTAATCCAGCTTCCTTTAACCATCTGGGGTTGACCAATACCAACCACTAAGATGTCAGCTTGTGAGACCTTTAATTACAATCGAATATTCGATGTTAAATATAGCTATAGGTTTCTTTTCTCGAGTGTTTCGAGGTACAATTGGAAAGGGAATATATTTTAATTTAACAAAGATACTTACAACTTGTGGAAGATTCCGCGTTTTTGAATGACATACTGTTACAGTTGCGTTATGCCATTTTAATAGTTCAGATATAGGTGTACCGACGATTTTACTTCGACCTAAAACTACAGCTTGAGCACCAGCGATCGGTACACCGCTCCTGGAGGACATTAATATGCAATAGATATTATTTATCTATTATACATAATCATTTGAAATATTTTATTAACAATTAATTACTATATTTATCTATTTAAAAAGTTTTCAATGCCTCTGTTTTAAAGTTATAACTTTTCGCGGGTAAAAAGCGTAACAAATTCTACGTTGATTGAACAGAATAAAACTATTTTCAACATACTTTTTAATAAGTTCAATGCATCCATTTGGGGTGCATGGTAAAAATCCCGTCATATCACCAACGGCTATTTTTCCTTCGTTGATTGTGTTTAATCTAAAAAAAGGACAGAATATTATATTCCAGATTTTCTATTTTGCAAATAGAAAGAATTATTCCTTATTTTCAGTCGTGAATAAAAATTAATTTTTCCTAATAATGCGTTGCTTTGACGAAAATATTATGATAGTTTCCAATGAAATTAATAAAAAAAAAAAATCGTTATCGAGTTTGCAAATATTCAAACGAAAGACATTTAACGATTACATTCTTATCACATAATGCGAGATACTTTGCGTAATAGGTCATAGTAATGACGTTCTTTTGTATACATTTCTTTCTTTCTTAAAAGTTTTTTTCGTCATTTTCTTATCTCGTAACAAGTTTTTAGAAATTGATCAGTTTATACGCGTGTAAAATATAGGCTAAAAAATAGGCATTAATTACATGAAATTTCTGAAATTAAAATTAAAATATATTAAGAGATAACGAACAAAGACTTACCCATCTACATCCTTTTCGGGTGATACTAAATCGGTAATCAAATGAGAGTTAATTTTATTAATACTATCAAGCGGCATTTGTACAATGATTCCGTGTATGCTTGGATCATTGTTCAATTTGTTTAGCTTGTTTATCAATTCTATTTCTGTGATGGTATTTGATAATTTGACGTGATCTACGAAAATCCCAATGTCACTTGCCGCTTTTATTTTCATTCTTATATAAACATTTGAATCTTCTCGGTTCCCTACTTGAACGATCGCTAAACCAGGTACATAATTTGGTAATTTTTCATTCAATGTTTTCACATCTTTATGCAGTTTGTCGCGAATTTCCCTAAGAAAGCGAAAAATCACGATATTAATATATGGTATTTTCGATATTAAATTATCAAATACGTAAAATTTACAAAGGATAACGTACTAAATTCGTTAAGTTAATAATGCATCTGTTTCGTATATTTAAATTTGGCGGGTTTTAATGCGCACGTGTGTACCCACGTTTTCCAAAGAATAACATGCAATTAATCGTTTTAGTGAACATCGAAGATTTGATTTCAGGTATTATCTGTGTTACCGTGAACATTCTCTTACTATTATATAATCAGAGTATACATAACCTCGCATAGAAAAAGAAGCATGCTTTTATAAAGCGTATAATTATTAAGAATTTATTTAAGAATTAAATTCCAAAAGATACGATCATCAAGTGTAACGAACACTATCGACCTCTATGCGACTTTCAATAATTGAAAAATTAATTTGAATTGTTATTCGTATTTGGATAGTTTTTTATTTTAAAATTCATTCCACGTGGAAGATCAGAAATCGACAAATTATTTCAAAGATCTGTTTCGATGGGTCTAATATGTTTAAGAAAGACCTATACTTTGAACATGTATATGTAGCCATTTCTATAGTTCAAGATAATATAACTTACTTTGCCAATTCTGTACCAGATAACATAACTCCTTGTACATCCGTCGACATGATTCTATAGAAAGATCTACAATCACAAGAGAAATTACTGTATTATTTTTAACGACTGTACACTGCGTGAATTAAGATCTAAAGGAAAAAGATATAAACTGATACGATCAATCACAGATTTACTGCAAGACCGATACTGGTCGAATGAACAGTGTCAGCCAACTGGTTTACAAGCAATTCAACTCGTGATGTGTGTATATGCCATTGTAGCGATAGCCTTATGCGAGCTGTTCACACAACGAAACGTCCATTCGGTTATTTGAATTCTCATATTCATCCGATATTTAAACATAAACAAAATAAAATACCGCTTCGTATGATTGTTTTTTCTTTTTATTATTTAATTATCATTCGATTTATAGTAATTTTTTTGAAATTCTTTCATTCAATTAAGGAACATTTATAGCACGAATTATACGTATCTATTAATATATTGTATGAGTTTTCCGCGATTTCTTCGCTTGTACTTTTTACATTTTTTTTTTCCCCACTAATATATTCGTGTTTTCATTTTGTTGGAGCAAGTATGTTATAATAAAATTTAAAAGAGTATTACAAGAAATATCGGTCTTACTTGAAAGTTTGCTGTATTCGTGTCATATTATAAAGACGATTCGGTAGGGACTCAATGGTTCATTAACAAAAATGATCTCCATGGGAGGCAAGAGAATGTTGAAATTATAATTGATAAACTTTGACATCTATATTATTTAAGATATACGCACGAAGAAAATATTATTATGTTTACGGGACGTGAAGCATTTACGAGTAAAACGATCTCTTTTTAAATTGATGATATTTTATGTTCGTATAATAATTCAGTAATAATCAGCTTTGAACAACTGAATTATAACGTGGAATACGAATGCGATAATGGTAAGAATATTTTCCTTATCTATTGTGCTTGCACGAAATGTTTTGAAATCGTTTCTAGTAAATAGTTGAGAGACGGTTGACAGAAATGATTTCTCAAATCTTATCAAGTCAACTGTTCTAGACGTCAAAACTTATAATATGTTGCTGAAAACAATTAATATTCTAGCTAAATGAGATATGACTGACATTTTAATATTTTTAATATTCGTTTACAAAAATTCGAAAATTTCATATTCTGAGAATATCTTGAAAATCGATATATAGTACAATTAACAAATTTTAAAACTGGACCAACCGAACGTACTTGTATGATATTTGACTATATATTTATAATCAATGAATTGTGGTTTATTTTAATTTTAAATGCAAACAATTTTTCGAAATCGTCGGTTCATCAAAAAATGAAAAGAATTTGATAATTAAAAAAATTAAATCACGTCAAAAGAAGTTGTGTCTTTACAGAAAAAAGTAATTCGTACTGATTAGAACAATTATTTTTTATTTTATATTTAACCGCGAGTTTAGTTAAATAGTATACAGTTAATATATATGTATGTTCAATTAGGAAGGCTCAAACTTGTTTATATCGAGCATTGGGAACAATATAAATTACAATACTGGAACTTTGTTGAGAATCATGCAAAAACAGCTTGCTTCCCTCATTCCGTTCCATGTTTCAAAACCCACGAGTCGATAAACCCATCTAATTTACTGTGGACGTTCTCCAAGCTAAGCAAAAACCGAATTTAAGCTTCTTGAAGCTTTATGACGATTAATTTCACTATCGCAACGTTGAAACAGTTGACCTATTAGTTATCTTTCGAACGGGGAAATTGAGATAAGATTCATGTAATCATGAATAGATTTAATAAGAGTCATATTTCAATTTTAAGTAAAGTTTTTCTTTTTGAAATATTAAAACAATTTGTCATTTAGAATTGATCTGTAAAATGATTGTTATTTTTCATTAAATAGTCGTACACTTGTTAGGAAAACGATAAAATTTATTTTTCGTCGAGTATCATCGTTTCGTGCGTATTATATTTTCAATGGACACTTAAATTTGATTTTTGTAAAATATTGTAAAAAAATTAAATTCTTTGAGAGTTCTGAATATAAAAATTTTTGTGAATTTTTAATTTTCTTTAATAAAATTTGTTTAGGTAAATTTATAAGTATTTCTTCATCAATATTAGTTTTCTTAAATATCTTTTCGATATGTACAAAAATAATTACAAGAACGTGAAAGAGCATGTAATACGTGATGTTTTTAGACAACTAAACTGATTTAACCAAAAAAACTGGTTAACTAAATTAGTTAGAAAGTTGTTTAGATAGATGATTAATCAAATTCGTCAAACATAAAAAGAAAACCAGATGAAATCACGATCAATAATTGACAGATCAGATAGTTTGAAGGAAATCTTTTATAATTTTTAATCTATTTATCATGTTATGAATGATCGAAAGCTCGTTGAAACACGTGTAATGGCGCTTGTCAGTGATTGAGTTCCTTAATCAATGTCTCGATAATCTGAAAAGACTTTACGTCCGTTTGAAACGGCTCAATGAAATTAAGCATAGCATGTTCTACGTCCTTTATCCGGTCTTCTCGCTGATTGGGGGATCTGTAATGTCGTTAGGCCGTGGTTTTCAACCGTTCTGCCGTTTCGCCGTTCGAGGTCGAAGCAAGCGGCGAAGATTAGTAAGATTAACCAAGATCCTCCTTCTGCGTGGCTTTCCGCGTTCTCAGAAGGGCGGAAGTCTGACAAAGGATCGCGTTTCGTGGCTACATCTTTGATGGTTCAGATTCTCCCCCGTGTTCCTGGCTCATGATGAACCGATCCTGGTCCACGTCTCTATCTTTATTTCTCTCATAATGAGTTTAATCCTTAAAATAGTATCGTTCGTTCATAGATGATTACAGTAGTTCAGTTACATCAGTAAGATTTGAAATATTTGATTTTGTACTCTCCGTGATAGTAGAGTTTCGTAATAAAATTCGATTGAAACTAAAGTAACTCCCAAATTACTATTCGGGAAACGGCTCGATGATATCGGTTACGGTTAATTATGTTGTTTCTAAGTTTTATAAAAAATTTGGCTAATATTTTCAATAGAGTGTAACTTATGATAAAATTAGAATTAGAATTAGATTTTATCCTTCGTTAGAGCTGCCGTAAGAATTTCTGTTAGAACGTCAGCAGACACTGCAAGATACGTAGTTCAGCTGATCGACAATATTTCATGGAACTTAGACGCACGTAAACGGTCGGATCGCTAACTGTTTAAGTACACTTCCAAGGCAATCCCCGAAGGACCTACGCTCGCGCAAGTCTCAAATCTCGCGGGTCTTCGTAGCTTAAAGTTAATTAATATTTGACCGACGGTAGCAAGGTCGAAGATCACGTGGAAATTGGCGGTCTCCGTGAAATTACTGGATCGATGTAGCAATCGGCATCCATAATTCCACGGCGATGTGAGATCCTACGTTTAAATGCTCCTCCTACGTGAAACTATTTACCATCTTCGTGTCGTCGTGTGTGATTTACTTATCGAGTTAGCTTCTCTCCTTCTTTCACATGTCGATTTCCTCTCTGATATGACAACTCTACAACTCAATCTTCATTCGCAAGATTTGCCTGGGGCGATCTTCAGGCCAAAATCAATATTACTCTAACTTCTATTTGACTTTCGTAGAAATTGTTTGGTCATTTTGATATTCTTGGCGAAGTGAACTCTTTTTATTAACGTTGCTCGACATTGTCCAATAATATGTTAGTTACTACTTTGTTCGTTTAGTTTCTTGCTATTGCTTTGCTTGAAGGTTCGAAGTTGGTTTTCTGGCAGGAAGTGGCCAGTTCTGGAGAAATTTTAAAATTTGTCCAACACATTCGGACAATCCGGTTTCACCGGAATAGAAACTGGAATTGAATAGTACATTATATCGAAGAATAAGGTGAACGTTAGAACGTTTTTTTGTATTTCTATTGATCACTATTGTAGATGAATAGAGCAACGACTTTCGTAAGAAGCATTTGCATGAATAGAAAAATATGATACGAACGTAAGCCTTCGTAAATCGACTTCAAGGTTCATGTATCTTATGTATTTCAAACATAACGTATTAAAAATTAAAGATTATTAAACTAATATTTTCTTATTCGTACAGTATCCCGGCAAGAAAAGATTATAATATATAAAATATAAGATGTAAAAATTATTTTTTAATCTTTGATTATCATAATTATAAAAATATAGAATAATTCAGTACAACAATAATTTTTTTCCTATTTTTGTAAAGAAAATATAATATACTAAAATTAGGTCCAGTTTTAACAAAAATAAATACAATCACTTATCGTTTAATTAGACCGAAGTTGCGGTATGCAGTGGAAATCAATTGATTCATGTACTCTATTTTTTTTTTAAACGAAAAATTGTAGGTAGTAAAAAGTATCAGTTCAAACTTTTATTATACAAACTCGTGTAAATGAAGTCCTACTATAGTTAATTTCCCTTTGTTTCACAACCAACATTCAAATTACAAATATCAGTACTAACCTTCTTTCATTCCTCTATGGATCTCCATCATCAAGAGATCTTCTCATGGATCCTCCAAACTCTCTCCGAAATACCTAGACAGATTTTCGTTTCACTTTCCATCTCTCGACCGGTTATTCCTGTCCACCGCATCTTTCGTTCCTTCTACCGACACTAATGCTACTCGAATCGGTACCGGTTGAGCGTTCCGTGTTCGAACGAAGGGTGCCGGTTGATGGTAGAAGATGGGGTGGGTTTGTAGCTCCGTCGTGGAATAGGTACGTACAGATTCCAACTTCTGCGGATAGTTAAGCTTAAGGGTTCTACGGAGAAACTAGCCTTGGGGGTGACTGGGGCCACGGATGATCAGGGCTGAAGTAAACTGGCGCGGAGGGGCGATAGCGGGGAGAGGGAGGGAGAGCGAGGCAGAAGGAAAGGGGCTGGATTGGGTGTTATAGGGTGGAAGATTTCTCCATCTCGGATAGCAAAGCAACTTGGACCGCAAATTCCTTTACGTGGTTCAGCGTGGAGTGCATCCGCTGCTGCAGAGTCAAGGAACGAACTCGATTTCGTTAATAGGTCGCGTTTAACTTGTGCATTTTATTCGCCGGATATAGCGGAGGGGCTTTCAACTTGTTTCTCGAACAGACTCTTGTCGTGGTTCCGTGTAATTGGATAAAGAGTGAGAGGTGATCAATTTTTTTCAATCTCTTTCGATGGTTCCAACTTCGACTCGCGACGATAAGAGTCGCGTTAATTTTCTGCTTTTATTTTTGTTTGACTAGGAAAATGAATATAAATTAATTCGTGATTTATTCATGTTTTTCAAGTGACGAAAATTTCGATTTTATTGATACTTGTCGAGAGAAAAGGGTAGGAAAGGATAGGAATGATGTAAGAATCATAGAACCATGTTAAAATATATACCACTGATCAAAGTTTAGAATTATTATAGAATTCAATAGTCTAAAAAGATATCAGTTTAAAATATCTCTAAGCTTAGAACTTTTAGTAAAAATCTATAGCGATGAAAGAAATAAGTACGGATGTCTGTGCTATTAATTTTGAACGAATAATAGTTTTAATGTATGAAGCAGGAAACCGATTTTTGGTTAGAGAAGGTTAAAATAACCAATAAATGTGCAATCAATATCAAATTTATTAGGAATGATTTTGTTTCATTAAAGTAAAGTATTTTATGGAAGGAAATGATAACTAAGATGGGCGTTCTTTAAAATGCAAGCCAGTTGGAGACACAAATTACCCGATGAATCAAGTGACTTTGCGAGCTACTTGTAAACTGCTGCGGTCGTAAACCTACCATTACTGCACTCTACATTTAGTGTACCTCTATAAACATTTACATTTACATTTATATTGCTTCATTCGGCTGAACACGACTGAATTTCAAGCCGTGCAACAAGCGTGTTATCGCACTTTTCTATCAGCGCTTCATAATTCCTATGTTTTAGTAAAAACTCACATTTTATACAGTGCTTTGACTTCCAAACGTTAATTTTGCTTGCATTAGTTTGTCGAAAAAAAAAAAGAATACTTTATCATCAATTCTCATTCGAATAAAATTCTTAATATTTCTATTAATTAATTACTATACATTTGTAATCGTAATGTATTCGTCAAAGTTCTTTCTATTCCTAATTGAAAAAATTCTCAAATTTTAATCAAGATTAGTTTCTCCCTGAATCAGAGGGATGAAAGCATGACACTAACGTGTATGTATAGAGCACGTACGATCATTGGCAGGACGACGACCAAATCTTGATGACGAAGGAACAGTGATTCGTCGGACCGTCGATAATTCAGGCCTATCTACTAACGTCTCTAATTTCCTTGATATTCGAAGGGTCCTTACGGTCGAAGAGCCTAAGGATGCCAGAAATACCTACGTGAAGGCAGAAGCGCCTTCCATGACAGGCCTGTAGGATGGAGTTGTATTAATTTCATATCCCTTCCGCCGTCCAACGCGAATGACTATGTTCAATCGTCTATTTATTGCCAACATATCCAATCTCGTGCCGTCTCCACGAGGTATCGCCTAGATACGTAGGAGTGGCAACTGGCTATTAATTTTGATTAGTCTCGTCTAAGGATCCTTGATTGGAAGCAGAATTGCGTCCCACACCTGCATCAGGGTACATACTCCAGCTTTATGCAAGAATATACACACTTGAGTCACGCGATAGCTCAGGATTAGCAATTTCTCGTGTTAGATTGGAAAAGAAGTCTCCCGTACGTATTCTATTTGCAGAGTTCAAATTCAAAAACTTTAAATTCAAAAACAGGTACAAGTGGAAGATGTTATTTTTATCTGATTATAAATCAATTGGATTTTGAAGAATCCAGTAATTTTGATTGGTTTGCAAGATCTGCAAGGTAAATGAAATTGTAAAAATTGTTAAATGAAAGTCATTGGAAAGAAATTTCTCGTCGAATTTGCATCAACTTTAATTCATTAAAATAAGATAGAAAACTTCGCTCGGAGAACTGTTGTACAGTACAGCAGAAGTTTTAAAGTTTAACGAGATTAATAAAACGCAACGGGTACGTTGGGCCGAGGTGTGGTAGAAGTTTATATGAGATAACTTTGCATTCGACTTCTGGAATGGGTACCAGTATTATCGTTTCGAGCTTAGGTACTTTTGTTGATTAGTCGTAGAAATTCGACAGCTTCGTAATCGAAAGCATTATGCTAAAATTGTACGAAAGTACTTGGAGCAGTATTACTACTATTCCTCGTCTTGCATTATGCATAGTGAAGTATGTAAAGAAATATCTTGAATATTCCGAGAAATTTTAAAAAAGATAAACATCATAGAGCTTGATTATCTAATAAAAAATAAAAAGTCTCTAAAATCATCTTCTTATATATTACTTATAATTTGGGATGGTTTTAACTTTTGTTAGTTTTATTTTTTTAACTTTTAAATCGCGTTTTGTTACGGCAATTTATATAATACGCATGATTGCATGACACGTTCGTACAATTTTCCCATGCCAGATATTCAAATACCTTCGCGCATCTCTGCAACTAAATTCCAACGAACATCATCGGCATCAAATGTCTCCCTTTCGTTTGTAACTCTCGCCGGCGAAGAATATTTAATCGAAACATGAAATTCATATTGCGCCTTTCTTAGTGGCACAAGTGCCGATTGATCGTAGCAATGGTCTGGAGTGGTTCGGTCAATAGTTGGGAATTTCGAGGGTGCTCTAACTCTGCACAGGGCAGGGACAAGAAAGATAACTTTGTAGAGAGGGTAAGACGCGGCTTGCTGGGGGTTGATTGGATGACCCCTCTCTGCTCACCGCTCGAGCATCACCCTCCATCCAGCATCTTGCTTTCACTGCGATCAAAACGATTTCACTCCCCCTTTCCAGTTTGCCCACCGCGTAAAAATATGGCCGACCAGACGCGGCTCCAAGGGGTTCAAATCCATCGTTCTAGAGGCTCGACGAGTCCATAGAACCGTGATTACCTTTCCTTAAAACGGTGTTCCGTGCTTACGATCTTATAAAAACCGCGGGTAATCTTTCGATTAATTAATCGAACTAACTGCGAATAACGAAGTATTATTTGCGAGGGTATTTATTGAGAGAATTATGAATTGTTCGCTTTCTTCGTACTTCGTTATCGTGAATGACGATCTAATCAGAGAGATTCTTAATTTAATGCGAACGTGCAGAAATTACGCGTAATTTGGTTGATTTTTCTGCTTTATATAGTATGAAGAAATTACCGTGCGAGCAGCGAGTTGATCAGGCATTGATTACCTCTGAATGAAAAAAAATTAGGGACAGGATTGGCTACTTATTAGGGATTAAGAATCGTATAAAAGAGACCTGACGAGATGTAACGATACGTGAATGGAAGATTCATTGATTGCGGTACATATCTCGGGAAATTTATTTTTGAGAAAAATTTCAAGCTCGCTCGTTACTTTTCCGTGATATTGTGAAACTGTAGATAACAAAGTGTCTTTGCTTTCTTCTCAGTATCTTGTTAAAATGATTGTAAATAGTTATTTATTAGATAGATTCCTAGCGTTTTTATGTAGGTTTAATTATTCTACGTGTGTTTATATATTCACCAAATTCTTTTGTTATCTGTTACTATTTCCTTTCTTATCAAATTGATTTTGAGCCTCTCCTTTTTCCATTATTCTTTAATTAATAATACTTTAGCCAAGGTCTTTTCGAAAACCAAATACTTACTATTTCCCAAAGATATCCTATTAAGTATTTATTACTTGAAATTGCCAACTTCTTAGACTAAGAACGAGCAAAGAAAAAAGATAAAACGAAGCTGAAGAATCTATTTACACGTGTCCAACTTGCGCGGTAGCTAATTGTGTGCAATTCAAAGGGATCAATCGTCCGGTACGCGGTTACGTCTCATTGTAACAAGGACTTGGCGGCAGGACAAAGTTTGTCCAAAGTTTAAGGAGTATCGGTGCACTGAGGCTGAAGCATCGAGATCTCTTGGCAGAGAACAATGGTACACCCCGGATTCTCTTCTTAGATAGCATCTGTATCGAGGACGCGTGGTACAGAAGAGAATGAGTAGGAAGGTCTTGCAACCCATTCCCAAACCCCATAGAACTCTGCCAGCCCAGACCGTTTCGAAGTGCCTACCATCTTAACAGCCATATTGAATTATGGTTATTACGACGTCCTGTCCTTACGATATTTCCTACCCTTTGAAGTTCACGGAAATTGGACCCACGAGAGATGCGTGTCTTTTTTGCTCGAAGCCACTGGGGATCGTTTAACATACAGACGATCAAGACTCGTTATGAAAAGTGGAATGTGTTTTCCATTGGAACGTAGTATTAAAATTTTAACTGATTGAATGTTCAGTTGAAATTGAGTTGAATGTTGGATGATTTTACAATCACGTTGTAATCAATACGAAAAATCATGGCTGGACAATTTAGTAATCGATAAAGTTGTAAAGTAGTTGGAGAGCTATTGAAACAGTTTGATTGGATATGAAAACTTTGTTTTTTCTTGTAAAGTGATGAAGTTCATAAATGCCTGAAATTGCAGCACTTATTTGTCGAACTATAGAATATCTGAGACAAGTGAGGAACAACAAGATTGTGTCGATGAAATAACAATTTTTGGATTTTGATGAAAGATTCAGAAATATAGACGCTCAATGAAAATCAATTAAATTATCACCCAACATAGTGAATTCGTACAATTTCCTGCTTTAAACGTAACTATAAAATACCTAATTTAAAAAAAATTTGAAAAGTTCAACCATACCTATCGTAAAATGTATATAAATCGATCCAAGTACGAGTCGAACGAAAAGTGCGTAAATATATTTCTGTAGCGCATAAGAGGGCGATCGTACATCTGCCCCACGACTCTAAATATGAAAATCTTGCGATGGTTAGGGGTTCCGCGTGCTTGATCAGTAGGCAGCGAGGAATCTCGTGGGCACGATCACTCAGCTGAGGATATCTTGATGCAGACGCCCACGATATCGACAGTGCATCCCTTAGGCCCGGCCCGGAACTCTCTCCTTATCCGCCTTCCTGCGTACCTCCGAATAACCTTAGTTACTTTGCTCGACTGTTAGGTTGCTGAAGCCAGCGTGCGGCCGAAGTACGAAACTCTCGGTTCCTAGGAGAGTCCTAGGTAATCACCGAACTTCGCTGCTCCCTCAGGAACGAGCCACGCCGTATCACCCACCTCCCCTTCCCTCCCTTTTCGTTTCACCCTACGCTTGCTAGCACGAGCCGATATAACTTTGTTCCTGGGGGTGCAGTAGCGTTCCAGGAGCCAAGGCTTGCCTCGTAGCTATCGCATGACGTTGGGCTTCTCTCAGTGTAGAACGTTTGCATTCTTGGAATCGATGTTATTATCGTTCTTAGCAGTTTTCGATCGAACGTAACCGCGATGTTTTTCGAGTAACTCGTTGAATAGGGTTCTTCAGGATACTCTTGCATTTTTGGAGTAAGGGATAGCATAGGATAATCGTCGATGTTAAATGTACACTGGGTCAAATGATTCGGATAGATATGAGAAATATGTACACAGAGTTTTAAATACCAATGCACACTTATATTATATCAGTTGTGATTTGCAGTCTACAAATTTTTTGTATATTTTCATACGGAATTTAGAAGCGCATGGAATTTTAATACTAGATATACATTTGTGATACTAATATACAAATATATATCAAATATCTAAAATCCTGTTCTTATTAGGTTATTCTGATTATTTTTAACGAATTTGAATTTACATAAAAGTCTGTAGTTTGTGATTTTCTTCTTCATTGTGCATATGAAATGAATATGTCTGCCAATAGGTATAGCTAAAAAATATATAGAAATTGGCATACAGTGAAATATTAAATTTACCCAAACTATACAAAATATACTCTTTATACAAAAATATATGTCTTGGAGATTTTCTGTAAGAAATTAACGTAAGAATATGTTGTAAGGAATTTATGCAGAATTTTGCTCGGTTTTCTGAAATCCTACTATTAGACATTTGCAAGATTTAACAAGATCTCTTCGGCGCGAGTTGATGCACGTTTGGTGCTTCATGTATAGCCCGCAAATCCACGTGGTCCTGAAAATCCTAAACAAGCCGTCCTCTCTCTGGCTTAATTGGGTTCCTAGAAAATCCTGTAATTGTACGTTAGTACGCGTTCAAGTCTATCGTTTCTCTCTTTCAATGTTGCAGTCCCCACAAGAGTAATTATGTCACGCTATACTTGCAATCTTACGAAAGATTGTTGGTGTTTCTTAGAAATATGGTTACCCTCTTCATAAATTCAACTTATATCTAATCATAATATCTAACAAAGTTTAAAGAACCTTTCTTTTTGATGCCTTTGAGAAAAACGGTTTTCTTCTTACAATGTAGAAATATTTTCAAAGGGACAAAATATTATTATGAGAAATATTTTCAGTTTTAGATCGAAGAAAATATTTAGATTATTTTTACTCTCATATTATTGTCTCACCGATCAGCAACCAATAATCTATGAAATTTCGATTCTTCGAGATCGAATATTAGAAAAATTATTACGAAGATTGTAGAGTCAAAAAGCCATATTTTTTCTAGTGTGTTTTGGTAATCTTTCAAAGCTGAAGGACCACGTTGGATCCTAGGCTATGGAATGTTTTCCATATCGCGTGGCAGATAACAGCTCGAAAATCAGTGGTCAGACGAAGGAGGAGGGCCACGTTGGTCGACGACTTCACGAGAATTTGACTCTTATCGCGAATATTCGAAGCAAAGCGGGTCGATGGACAATAAGGTCGTTGGACGGATCCACCTATCTCAACAATGGTGGCTTATTATCTCGAACAAAAGCAGAGTTCTAGCAGCATTGAGGGGGTGGTGATGGTTACCCTAGGAAAGATGCCGACGCCATAAGCCTACTAATGGATTCCTTCAGCAGCAGCTGTCGCCTTAAGATTGACCGACTTCAACTAAATTAATCTCAGCGTCTATGCCATGCCACTTTCCCCAAATTAGGGATCGAAGAAAACCTTCGACACGCACAACACCGATAATCGATATTTACGTCTTACGTCTTTGCCACGCGATAGAATCGCGAGTCTATCTCTTTAGAATTTCGGAATATAAATAGCCTTGTATCAGTGAATTTGATGAATCTTACTCTTTGAAACGACGTAGATTTTAATTTTTGCCTTTTAATCTTTCATTTTAGCGAATGAAAAGATTGAGAATGTTGAGAATCTTTTATGTATAAAATTGGAAATTTTATTTATTTTCAAGTGTTATTTTAAAATTTTATTTTAAAATATGAAATTTTATTTTCAAACTTGAGAAATTTTTACTATAAAAGTCGAGCGAAAATTTACGATAGAAAAGTAAGATTAAGTTGCAAATAAAAGAATAAATAAAAACTGCAGCAGGTTGAAGGTTAATAATAATTGTAGAATGATTCCTTGAAAAAATACTTTCAGAATTTAGAAATAAATAATTGAGATTAACTTTTATTAGGTAAAAATAACTTTAGTTCTTTTTGTATCGATTTAAAGATAGTTGTCTAATATAGAAATGTCTATGTCTCAGAAGTTATCAATAACTTAAAATCTTTTTAATAGACTGATTGAAAAATAATTTATTTCAAAACATATATGTTTAAAACGGACAAGCATTTGCAAGTTATTTACAAGCAGCTGGATACGTAGTCAACAAATTTCGGTTAAATACGATATTAGGTCTGCAAATTAGTTTATCAACAACGTAATCAGCCTTCTTCAGAACATGTAGTTTCAGAAACATGTATACAATAAAAAATATTCAGTTATATTCTATTCTATTTTCTATTCTAAACTATTCTAACAGAAGAATTATTTGATACACTATTTTTAACATTGCTGTTTGTTTTACTTTAAAATCCTCACAGTTTAAATACTGCTTGATGAAAATAAAAAAAATTTCTATTTCACATGTATCATTTATGTCTCTGTTGCTTTTCCGGCAGGAAAAATTTTCAGTTTTTTCCAAACTGCTTGACAAACGATGGTCACTGTTAGAAACTTTTTATTGCAATTTGTAGAAATTGCATTTGTTGATTAAACGAATGAAACAATAATCGAGCACACTGTCCAGCAGTTTTCTAAGAGATGGCGCATACTGCCATTTTGCGACCAGCTTTCACGTGGGAGTGAGTAAATTATTGATCAAACCAATCCCATGACTTACTAGAGCCACCTACGCGAGAACAGGACAAGTTCCTACGATTATTCCCAAAGGGGTAGGTTAATGAAGAAATTTGTCGGTAATTGACTCGTGTTTCTCTCGTTATAAATCAATCACTGACTAATTGCTTCGAACAATTAAAGAATATCATACTTTAATTGCTTCGAGTAATTGATACGATGCGAATTCAATGTATTTTATAAGTCGGGCATTTAGTACCAATATTATTACTGTAAATACATGATGCATCTCCCATAAATGAAATTCATCATTCTTCGTAATTATGCACATGCAACATGCTCGCTGTATTGATCAATATATTATACTGATAAAATATCTTCTATTGCCTCGTTTACGCAGATGCAATTTGCAATTCTAATTTCTCTCTCGGCTTTTTTTTTT
>CAJDYZ010008997.1:63099-83611 GCA_903986555.1 Heterotrigona itama
GAGAAAGACGGGGAGACATGCAGACAGATAGAAGAGACAGACTGAGAAGGCTCCTCATTCGTAGCACAGAGCTAGAGATCGCAGTGGGCATCCATTGGCCGGAACTATGGGGTGGGTTGGCAGCGCTATGGGCTACTATCGGCTCCTTGGGGATGTTTCCACCCCTATTTCTACCAACTACCCCGCTTACAGTGTACACCGAATACACTAGTATAGTTATACAGACTCGTACGTGCCGGGCTGTTGGGTATTGATCGTCGTTGCCTCCAGAATACCACGTTCTACCTACTTCTCCTTCACCTGCAGTAGCACGTCCTTACACATCCTTGCTGGTCCTTCTCTGGCCGGAGGTGCATCCCCCTTGGTCTATCGTCCGATTTCTATCTGGCTGCTAGCCGCGGAGTTCGGCCGGAACCCCGCGTATCGGGATTCGTTAAGGGACGCCGCTGGTATATTCTCGTTATTGCAGGGGATTCTTCGTCGAAGAAATAGGAAGCATTGTAATCGTAATACGAACCTACATTTTAGGTATCGGTAAATCCAGGAACTGAAGTGGCAAACTTCAGTGTTGCAGAACTTTTGAATGGAAATAGAAAATGCATTTCATGCAATAGATCGTAATAAATTTGTTTGTACATTATATATTTATCTTTTTGATTCTGGATTTTGTTGTTCGTTTAAGTTTTGAATCTGCTGTTCTTGTTATTCGTATCGTTCCTTCGTTTTACTGCAAATATAGCTGGATCGTTGCTTTGTCATGGACAATCTTAGACGCTGATAAATAAAATCCTGGAGTTTGCAACATTTTTCATTTTATTTCACTTAAAATTTCTATTTTTTTCCATTTTTTTTTCGGTTATTTATCACTTATCATTTGAACACTTCAATGATTAAAAAATTTCTCCTTTTTTTTTTTCTTTAATTTCGTTCGTACGCATATTTGTAGCACAAACATAAGAAGAAATATAAATTAAATATAATTCTAGTAATTTGATATTGATAATGTTTTTATGGATTAACACTGATAAAAGGCTCAAAATGATCCATCACGAATGTAGAATCATTATAGAGTTAGAAAATACAGAAACAGGCAAATGTTAATTTGTGTGTCTCGTCTAAATGTTATTAGGCAATCGATCTAAAAGAATGACATAATTTTATACTTGGTATGTGCACGAGAAGCGATCCATTAAATTCTCACAGATCTATCCACGGCGAATACCTGTGGAATACTGAAAAAGTAAAAAAGACTGAACAGCTAGGGGAAAAGAGAGATTCGAACGGAGAAAGGGAGGACGTGAAAACCTCCGGTAATCGAAGACTCTTATCTTTATTGCTAAAATTCCACGTATCTTTGGGAGCGAAAGGACCGATGGAAATGAGGACATTCCGTTCCCCGGCCGGATTGGGTTTCGACGATTAAGGATCCTTCTAATCCTTCCAACCTGACATTGTATTCCGCCACCACTATTTCCCTCTCTCCCTCCCTCCCTCTCTCTCTCTGTCTCTCTCTCTCCCTCTTTCTGTTTCTGCCCCATTCGCGATCTTTCTTTAGCCGGCCGTGCACATGAGAAAGTTGCTTGCATTCGCAAATAAATTCAAATATGTGGTCGACACTGACGAGTTGCGAAACTATTTCGAGCGGTTCCTCGTGTATCCAACCGTGTAACTGATGTTAATGTTTTTGTTAAATTACAGACATTATTAACGTGCAAACTTGGAACCGCTGCTGAAATTGTAATCGACGCTACTATTTCGGAGTTGCCACCGTTTTTGAAGTTTCTTTGGAACTTCAGTACGTTTTTACTTTTTGCTCTCGCGAACTTTTATTAATCTGGTCGTTTAGACCAGAGTGTCGTTTAGGTTGTGACCAATTTAATTTGAATAATGGTAATAGCGCCAGTGGTAATAGAGTGCGTGAAATTTTTTACTGTATATGTTGATATTTAAGCAAAGTATACTAATTATCGTGCGATGTTTGAGACTTAAATTTTGCCTCTCTGAAGAACTTTTATTTCTAATAAAAAGTCAATTTAATCATCGTTAAAAAGTCATTGAACCGTCGTGTGAGATACTACGCTCGAAAAGTGTGTGTGAATTAAATTTAAAGAGGGATTTCATTGCGAATAATTTAAACGAAATTGCGATATTTCCAATAGTATAAAATGAAGCAAGGAGAAAAGTAAAAGCGGGAAAGCGGTAAAAGTAAAATGAACGCGAAGCTTTTAACGTAACATTGGAGGAAATTTCCGATACGGTACTGTTTACATTGAAAGGAATGCGTCGCGATTCGGTCGCCGGATCAGCGACGGTCTTTTTCTACTTACTCGATTTTCAATCTAACTGATCGATCAGCGGGACGGGATAATGCACGCGAGATTTTATCGCCCTGGGCGATTTCAACGATCTGCATATTTCCACCGGAGATATTCTCAGAAAGAAAAATTCACTTAACAGATAAGTGCATGAAAAGTACTTTAGAGAAACGCGTTTACGGTTCGTTTCTATTAATCGAGGTTTTAACGAGTTAAATACATAAATTTGTTGAGGAAATTCGTTAAGGAAATAATTCTTTCGTCGAGAGACTGAATTTCGAAACGTTATTCATTCGAAAAGTAGTGTAAAACATTAGAAGCATTAATTCTACTTTTTTTTTTTAATATTAATTCTTTTACAAAACAAATAAACATCTCGCAATGATTTCGTTTCGGCTGAAGAATCTTCGATCACTTCGAGAATCTTTTTTCTCTATCTATAAAGCTAAATAAAGCTAAAAATAGAACAAGTAGAAGTAGAACAATAAAATCAGAAATAGAGAAAATAAAGATAACAATTGAATCACGATCGCCCGTCAATGTATGTACTGTGGATTTGTAAATCCTTTCTTAAATAAATCTGCTCGTTTATCCTATTACACGTCAAAGAAATTAATTAGATTCTTTTTCTACTTAAATAATTAGTACGTTTTCTTCCTATTACTCTTAGCTTTTTAAATACTCCGCTTCTTTATGAGTTTCAGATCTTTTAGCCGATTACTTTTGACTCGGGAGTGTGCTCGTTTCCGCAGAGCGCATTTCTTATCCTTAAGAGGGAAAGAAATTTACGAAGTGGTGATAATGCCTTTCCTTTGTTTGGAGGGGGTAAGTCAGAATGGTGGATGCAGAGGGTGGGGCGAATGGTATGGGAAACCACGTTTTCCAGAGAGGGTAAGACGGGACTAGCGGTGGTGGTGGTGATGGTGGTGGTAGTCTAACATTTGCAGGGGAATATGAAAGGGGTTTTGCAAGGAAAGGCGGGGTAACAAGATGGCCGCGACCACCGACGTAGGGGAAGTAAGACATTTATCCGTAAACAAGACTGTGCTAGCTTTTGCTTCCACTACGTTGAAAAAGTAACTAACTAACATCACTTAAGGATTCGTACTGTCTTTCCTCGCGATGTTGTAGTTACGATCTTTGATCTATTGTACTATAGCTATTACAGTTCTGATGAAACTGTTGGTAGCGATATTTTTCAATCGAAATGATCATTGCAAATCGTTAAATTTCGACGTAGGATTAGAAGCTGGTATTTTTATGGAGTAGAACAACCGAATGAGAAGGTATCATACAATTGCAATATATTATTCTTATTTCTGAATAGTTTTAATTAAATTTGTAAAATATTGCTTAGGGTTGTAAATTTGCTTGAGTTTATTCAGTGATTATGTTATGTGTATTAAATGCAAAAATGATTGTTGCTAATGACATTTCAAAATGTTTTGAAACAAATGCGATACTGTTATAATTAATTGTTTGCAAGTTAATTTTGAAACGTCCTATAGATATAACGCGGCGTATCCCAGTTGTAAGTAACCCTGTGGTCAACCCGACACACGCTTCTAAATTAACTCCGGGGTCTATTCTATTAATTAATCTCATTACTTTAATATCTCTGCGGATCTGTGTTTCGGAATTTATATCTTTCGTCTCCGGGACATCCTGTCGAAAAATGTCGCGTACGATTTAACGACTTACGAACAGTTTCAGAAATCGTATTTAAAACCTCAACATTTCGCAAGCACAATTTTTGTTATAAAATTGAACATAGATCAAATAAAATTCACAGATCAAATTCTAATCCTATAGTTGAAAATAAACTTTGATTCTGAGTTGGAGAAGCATTATTCATAGCATTAATCACCGCGCTATCTGCTGAAAGACGATGAAGACTATTTCTCAAATATTTGATCGAGGTTCCTCCCAATTAGTCACATTAGCATGTATCAATTCACCGTTAATTACGATCCTTTATATTATAGATACGTTTTTTAAATATTTTATCTTTTAAATATACATTTTTATTAGATAGAAGTTTATAAATTGCTAGAAGTATTATGTAGTTTTCTTTCCTCTCTTTATATCTTCCAACAGAGAACTATGGCGCGGTTCTATCGTGATTCTTCCACGACTTCCACGCCAATCTGGCGACGCGACGTGTCGGCGTTAGGACAGCGGTGGTAGTTTGCGTCGCGTCGGCGCGAAGATTACGCGGCTCATTAGGCAATTAGCGAGGGAACGAAAAGTCCAGTTAGAAGGTAACGAAAAGGAATCGGCGGTCTCGCGTCTTCCTTTTTTTTTCACCTTCGAACGAGCGATCGCAAAAGAGAAGGCTGGCTAGTCGGTGTTGGCGATCGATCCAGTAGTAAAGTGCCACCCGGTACTCGGGCGGAAAATAGCGTTCGGTGGATGTTGACTACAACCGCTCTACCCCCTTCGACAACTCGAACGAGAATGCCCGCTGGTTGGATGTATATAGCTTTACAGGAAGTCACTCTGTACCTTCGTTGAATGACCAGTACACACGCTAGCACGCTTTACGTACTGCTACCACCGTTCGCCAACCATAAGTATACGCCCGGTGTCGTTGTGTCTTTTGCGTGTTGCTAGCTAGCTGTACGTGTGTGTGCTGGTCTCATGCGTACGTGTGTGTATGCGTATGATACGGACGTACGTAGGTACGGATGGACGGGCAGGCTGGACAGAGAGGGTGGTAGCTGCCCGGACAGAGAAATGAGAATAGTGTCGGTCTACGAGCTGAGTGGAGTTGGTGAGCAAATTGCTCAAAGTAATTAATCGCTTTTGCCGGGTTGGCTTGCCACGCTGCCGGCTGAAGCTCATCCAAGGGGTGGCACCAGGTACCCTAGGAAAAGCTATCGAGGGACTCGGCTAAAATGGCTGACTTAACGAGCCTGCTGTCTAGATACACCTACGAAATTTTCGAATTACGATCATTGGCGATCCGAGGATCTGTTTATCGTCCGATATCCTCGCACGTTCAGTTCCGGGGGAGCAGAGAAGCAAGACAGTTCTTCGGACAGTCTTATGTCTTGCCTCGCGCTCTCGCTAAAGTTTTGCAGTTCTCTATCTCGTTTTCGTGTATTGTATCTTCTGCTTCTATTACTAGATACAACTATATCGAATATGTTATATGGTTGAATACAGTAGATTAAATATATCGGATAGTTTTCTTCCTTGATTTCATACATGCTACCAGATCTTTCCGTTTGGACCAAGAGAGGATTTTTTTTTTTTTTTTGATCGATTGTATTATTAAATCGATGCGCATATACTGAATAATTTTTGGTCTCTCTTGCGTCACGTTATACGTATAGTCGAACGTACTGAATCCGGTATATTATTTGTTGGGTATTTATTTTAAGAGCATCATGCTATCGCAAATGTATGTATGTTTCGCGCAAATATTGAATCGTTATAATGTAAAATTCGAACGTTATTACAAATTCACCGGAAAAGCGATTACACGCGACTGTGGAAATAAATTATGCGGTACGATTATTAAATCTATACACCGGTGCCGAGCGCACCGTACCGCGCTTATAAACCATGTACTTTACAGAATACTGTATTAAAATATTTCGCTTTTGAACGGTACTTTCGATTCGTAAATTTTCTATATTGCTGTAATACACGGTAATTGTTCACGCTAATAAACTTCTGCAGTGTTTGATGATTCTCCTTCGCGAGTTCTTTAGAGCGACATCAGCGGTGACCGTTTCATTCTTGGACGAATTTATCGTTCTCACGCCCAATTTCGTGTTTTCTTCTCTGTTTGCCAAAGTAAAGGATAATTTGTAGAAGTCTACAGACCTGTGATAATCATAGGTTGAATTATTAAATTATTAAAATCAAATCTTCAAATAAAGAACGAAATTCTTTGAAAAGAATTTATCTCGTCGATTGAAGGCTGCGACCGAAAATTTCGTTTCACAGTCTCTTTCATCAAAGAGTTTCTCAATTTCAAATACAATTCTCGCAAAGATGCTCCACGATAAAGATGAAAGTTGCACGAAGAGTTCTCAACAAATCGACATTCCTCGAAGAGACCGTCTCTGTTCTGTATCTGAAATACCGTCATATCTCACGCGAACGGGGCAGTCCGGAGATTGTTGCTTCTTCTCGCGAGAGGTTTCCGATGTTATGTGTGTATATTGCAACAGAGAAACTCACAGAAATTGCAACTAGCAGCGCTTGCGCCCCGTTAAACGAGAGAACGTTTGGTGGAAAGGAAGCACGGTGGTGGCGATGCGGCGCGAACGGGGGATAAGACGCAGACAGGTTGCTCGGAGAACGACGAGGCGGAAACGTTCGAGGAACGAAGATGGAAATTCGTTGAGCAAGCGAGAGTGACGAGGAGGGGCTGACGGTACAAAACCGTGTCGAAGGAGAATGAGGAACAACAAGGACAGACAGAAAGAGAAGCATCGATGAAAGATGAAGACAAAGTTCATGGAACAAAGTGACGAGGCGCAGGCACTGGAAAGATACGAATGAGGTGATAAAAGGCAGACAAATTTAATGGGAGCGAGGAAGCGACGCGAAAGAAGAGTTCTGCGGAGGACAAGGACGAATTGATACGAGAAGATACGAGATGGTTGGAAAGCTCGAACGAGGGAACAAAAGACGGAGGAGGAAGAAACGCACAGAGAAAGCACCGACGGACGAGACAGAGAGACGAGCGAGCATTTAACGAGGACGAGGATATTCTGGAGAGCAAGTGGTGAAGAGCAAAGGAGAGAGATGCCGCGAAGCTTTGGCGAAATAGAGAATATAGAGGAAGGATAAGACGCAGACAGACAGTGGAGAGAACGAGACCGAAGGATCGGTTGGTGGTCGATGAAAGGAAGACGCAAAATAGGTGCAGCGGGGGTGAGCACGGCGCTCTGCGTAGAAACGGGACGCGAATAGCCAAGCTTAACGGCGGGAACGAAAGAGGTGGGGAGACGGAGGAGAAGGGAGAGCAGCGGTGTTTACTGCGAAAAGGAGGAAAAGAGGACTGAAAAGCGCCCCACCACCCGTGGAAAATCTCGGTCGTTTAGGAGGCAGCCGTCAGGAGTCGACGCCACCTCGAGCTTTTACGCGCGCCTCGAAGAAGAAGAAGAAGAAGAAGGAGACGAAGAAACGACTTTCCACCTCCAAAAGGCGACCGCCTCGGGTCACCACCACCCTGCGGTGCCTAGAAAAGGGGTGGGTGCCTTCATCCGCGGAACTGGGCGCGACTAACCTCTATTGATCGTAAGAAGACTTGCACACCTACGATTCTCACACTTTCATGCGGCAGTCCGTACCGGGTGGTTCGCGTTTAAACTAATTCGTAAATATTTGAACGCGTGAAAGATTGTCTGTTTGTTCGACCAATTTTATTCCTCCATGCGTTCTCTTTGCTTTCTCATTCACTTTTAAAAGGTCGTCGAATCTTATATTCATATTATTATATACATTTATAAATTTGATTTGATTAATTAATTAATTTCGATTGATTAAAAGTGTAACACGTACACGAATCTTTCAACAACCTCAAGCTGTATTATTTTTATTAAAATCTTATTGTTTATGCAACAAGAGTGGAATCTTCCAATGAATTGACACGAAAAGAGAAACCAAAACTCTGCTTCAGTTTTGTCATCCCCTTTCCGATGTCACGTCACTTTCTAAATTTTCATCCAGTCTTTGTACAATTCCAACAATTCTTCCCATCCTCATTAAATTCTAGTCAGACTCTCCACGATCCACCTTTTCTGTGGCACATCTTTCAGAGAGCCACCCGTTAGATTTCGGATCTAGCCGGACGGGTTTTGCAGGTCCGTGGGTTCGTAAGAAGCGCAGCTTCGCCCGCGACATAAGAACATCGTAGCTGGCGGTGGTAGTGGTGATACAAAGGGGTTCGTCGGAGGTTGTCAGAGGGGGTGCAAGGAGGGGGCGAGACGGGAAACTAAGTTGTATTGATCCTAGGCTGCAGGGGTGGAAAACCAGGCAGGGTTAGTACGTGTTCTTAATCGCCAAGTGACCACCCTCGCGTTTCTCTCTCTCTCTCTCTGTCTCTCTGTCTCTCTGTCTCTCTTCTTGTCTCTCGTTCTACTCTCTTGTGCCCTGGCTTCGTCTCCTCTTCCTGTTTCTCCACCTTCCAACCCCCCGAACAGCGCTAACATCCGACCAGCTAAAGGGGTCTCGGTTCTCACCCTCGAGAACTGTACCCTCCTCCAACCACCTTCCGAAATCGCCGACGCCATTCGGCCGCGGCATTGTTTCAGGATTAGGTAAGGAACTGCGGCATTGTTCTCTATTGTATGATGCATTGTTGGCTCGATGAAAAATCATCCTGTTATCGGATCATTCCGCCTCCCGCGTCTTTGTCGAGGAATCTCCTTCAATTGGCAGAGCGTTCGGCTAATTTAGCAGTCGTTCATAATGGATTTCATTGTAGCTTCCTTTCTAGAGTGAATTTAAATTTTGTGTCTCTCCTCGAGCGATGTTGGATAATTTTTTGCGAAATTGAAGGTCTTCTTCTCGATAATGATATTCAATTTTCGGAACGTATAGAGTGTGCCTTCTGTTGAAATGCTGATTCCTATAGATCCATTCTATATAACAGATTCTCATCTGTTCAAATTTGTGAAAAATAGGTATCGTCCAACATTTATTTGACACCCAGACTCAATCTTCAACCGCGGTTTTCCAAATGAAATCCATATCACGATCGTCTTCTCAAACTACCCTTCAATCCTCTTCCACGACCATCATCATTTCCATTCTATTTCCACCGCATCGCGGTTGAAATTCTTGGCGGGAGTGCTGGCGAGAAGAAATTCGACGGCTAGTAGATAATTTCATTACACTGTATCCCGAAACGATGTACGGTTTTCCGTTTAAGGACGGAACAGTGCCGGTAGTAGTTCGAGAGGCTGACAGAACGTGTCTGGCAGCATATTATGTCGCTTAAAATTCAAAATGGTGAAAGACATCCAGAGAGGTGTCAACATTAATTGGATTCTCTTGAAACTCGTATGTTACTGTCCGCGTCGACTGGAAACGTATGAAAGGAATGATGTGAACGGTCCGGGGGTGACAGGAGGAGAAGGAGGAGGGGGGAGGGGGAGGGCTGAAAACACGATTAACGAATACGCTGGCCGCTTTGCTTAAATTTCAAATTGGGCGAGGTCAGATCGTAGGTGAAATCGTGTACAACCGCGGTCCGTTCGGTCGCCAGTCGGAGTTAATTATAGAATGAAAATTTGAATTATGGAACGTAATTAAGCTTCGCTTTTATTCGTACAACAGGGAACACACTCGCGGACGGTATCGTTATGAGCATTCATATTAATGGACACCGAAAATGAAACGACCGATTATTATTCGACGAATAATCATGGGAACAAAGACACTTCTCTAATGTCGAACCGGGGAATTATCCATTCGATGGAGTTCGAATAAAACAATTTGCAATCGGCGACGCGTGAACTCGTTCGCGAACTCGCGGACGTCAAACGTGCACGCGCGTATCGAAGATATTATGGACCAGTTTTCCCAAAGAGGAATTTGTCCCACGACCTTCGAACCCCACGAAATTCTTCCCCTCTCGCATAAGAGGAGTTACCCTCTTCGAAATCCGGATTCTGCGGTCCAGGGATTCCAGTAGCAGAAGGTGTCCCATGGGATTTTCAAATGCACGCCGGCAATACCGTTGATTTCCAGTTTTTGTGTTCGCTCCTACGAGGATTTCTGGTTTTGCATTTATCCGCGAGACTGGTTATACCGGGATTATTTCTCTGGAGTACGAAAGAATGTTCTGCTTTCATGTTGACTGTTGGTCCAGTTGATCGTGAATGAAATGGAATGAACTGTGGGACGTTTCTAGGTTTCTAGATCCGAAACTGTTGGAATTGTTTTTAACCTTCCTGTAGATAAAGTCGTTGGCGAAGCAAAAGAAATTTCACTCTTGAATCTGAATTTTCTCTTTCCTTTGAATTTCCATTTTCATAGAGAAGCATTTCAAGCTTTTGACTTGTTAGTGATTAAATTCTGTAACGTAGTAAAAGCATTAACGGGTGGGCAGTAAAAAATTTGTCTTGCAACTGATGTATCTCGTTTCATAATGACATAAAAACTTCTGGAAAAATTAGGCAGCGTTTGAAATTCGTTGTTTAACAATTAGTATTTCTTAAAACATCGGATATGTTGCTAAACGTTTTAGTAGGAGAATTAACACCCCGTTGTCAAGGTAGAGGGAAAACTACTCGAAATACTCATTTCATTAATTAAGCTTTCATTCTGAAGTTCTGTGTGATTATTGTTTCTGATTTCTCTGATGGCTTTACCGGGTAAATGAATCCTGGATGTTGTGTGCTTGTCTCGCCATCCTGTCCCGCATAGGCGTTTCTAAATTCGTGTATTAATTAATTACATTTCGAACCGCGATATACATAGATCTCAAAAACACTTAATAAATTTCAAAGTCACGAATATTTAGAAGATTTTTTCTTCGAATTCAACATTTTCTGTATCAGTATATAACAGAAAATAATTGAATCTCTAATTAGAATACATATTTATTCTGTGATATCTGTCAACAATTTTGATCCTTCCAAAGAAATTCCAATTTCAACTTTAAATTTTGCTGTTACTTAAACACGCTGAAAGAAAATTTTTTTAAACGTTCTATTAGAATATTCTAATATTATTCTCTCTAATGTACAAACTAAACTATCATTATATAATTCAGTTCAACAAATAATATCTGTTGAATTTAATTTAACGAAAAATTACTAGACCTAGCATTATTTGCGTCTGAAATTATTTAAATCGTTTGTTGATCTTATTTCAAGCATTTGTCGTTTCATCTTCTCCCAGTAAATCTTCATATTTTTTTAGATTATGGATTTGGAGGTAGAAATTCGAGGGATCAGTTTACATGCTCGAGTCTTGGTAATTCTATGGATCCTGTGGATTCAATTTATATTCTCTAGTTGGAGAATACAAATTCGGGGAAATAGTTTATATCCTGGGTTCATGATACTCGAATGGACGATGAGCGATAATTGTTGAGCTACAACCGAGAAACATGGAAAAATGCAAAGTGTTAATTTCTAGTTTGTGCATGGTAGCGAACGTTATGCGTCACAGGTGACCCTTTACGGCATTGGTTTCAACGTTACATGATCCAGCGGCATTACAGCTACGCTGATTGTGTAATTTCTCGCGTTGCTGCGGTAATATTTCCGCGCTGGCTCATTGGGAGGCGCGGCTCGGCCGCAAACAAACCCCGAAACAACAATTGATTCCGGCAAACACGTCGCGCCGTGGACGCGTGCAAAACAGCGAACAAGGGATTTTCTTGCTGAGCATTGGACAGGGGGTTGGTCCGGTCACGAAATTTACGGGATTGTATCCGTGCGAGAGGCTTTTTGCCCGGCCACGACACGACTTTGCTTCGCCGTTAATTACGCGCTGATAAGTTCTCGACTGGTGGCGACAACTTTTTGCCGATGCTTGCCAGGCCAACCGTGTTCTTTGCGAAACTTGTTGACCCGGTATCAACCGAGAGTCTTTTCCTTTCCGCTCGTTTTCCACCGTTCTCCTCGTTTTGTTCTCCACGTTTCACTGTGATTTGTAGCAACGTTCGATTGAGATATGGGCCGAATTCTCGCCTATTTTGTCCGGCTTGTCGAATTAATATCTTTACCAGGTCAGGTTTGCCAGACTGTTGTGAATTAAATTATAATCGATGTGAATTGACTGTGCGATGTGCGACTGTGACAAGTTTGTTTTTTACAATGTGTTGCACGAAGCTCGGAAATTAAATATCATAATTAAATTATTCTGAACTTGCTCTTTTCATATCTACTATTATTTATTTCTCGTTATTGTTTCGTTTATTATAGAATGAATTGTACAATTAATTAATAACGAAGGAAAATACTCTACGATATAAAATCTGCTGGAAGAAACTAGTTTCACGGTTCATAAATATAATAATTTATATGGGATCATTGGCTATTACAAGTAATGGAAGAGAAAAGATAGAGTAAGAAGAAGCTGGCATTCTTTCGAAGATTTTAAGAGTTTCGTTGCTAAAGATCACGTAAACGACCGAACGAACGGAAGACCTTTGTATTTAATTCCAACGATCGTAACAGGTTCTTTTCAATTAATTTTCCGCGATTTCTTCTTTCGTTCAAGGAAATCGAATTACTTTTACGTCGGAGTGTAATTCAGTTTGTACTCCTTCCACGCAAGCGACTAACGTGTAATTCAATGGTCGTTTTGCAGGTAATAGCTTGAAAGAAAGCTTGCTCCGTTCGAGGATCGTCGAGCGTTAAGTAAAAGTGCAAATGTGCTCGCCGGTAGAGAAGCAAAACGAGTTCACGAGCAGGAAATGTTCTTCAGCTCCGGCGCGGAGAAATTTTCTCTTTTCGCGAAGAATTAAAATGTTTATCGCCTTTAAGCGTTCCAATTCTACGGCCTTGTTTCGATATGAGATATATAGATCATGCGATGTTTATATTTTTATAGAATTTTTCTACTAGGTACTTCTATCGAACGATAGGTACCTGTAAGATTGTTTCTTTCGTTTTGTTATTTGTAGTATCACAAGGATAATTACACGAATAATTGTGTTCAAGTGCGTTGCACCTTATAAACACGTTCTCGGATTAAGCAACAGTGATCTCGCATTTCTGTAAGAAACTGTCAGCACAGTTGTGAAGGAGGCAAGGCTGTGGTAATTCAAGGACAATTTGCCTTTTACGTTCCCATAACAGTAAAAGCATAGTATTCACCGTGTAGATTGCAAATTATACGAATGTGCGTTTACTGGACACGAGGTAGTTGTCGGACACGCCTGAAAAAGACTATTAACCGCGTATCGCCTAATTGTCGTGTAATTGATGAAACTCCAACGAAAGCTTTCGTCCTTGCATTTATGTTCCTGAATTTCTTCGTACCTTAATTGTAATTTCTTCTGGGCTGAATTTTCGTTTTGGTAAAATAACATCATAAAATTCAAGAAAATATATTTTGTCTAGCGGTTAATAAATTTAGTAAGTTTTATATAAAAATATGAATTAAGCTTAAATACTAACATATATAGGCATTGTATAATTTCTGAAAATTATAAGGATTCCCCGGCTATTAGAGCATACTTTCCTTCTTCGAATGATTCTCAAATTATTTGTTACAAATTTTCTACTATTGTTCTCTGACAAACAAGCTAGTAGTGGAGAAAGAAATGTGGAACAAAATTTCTTTACAATTCCAGCTTTCAATATTCTACTTTATAATGCTAAACACGTAGTTACAAAGTTACCGTTGGAACGAGAAAGTTAATACTGAAACTACCAGCCTATGATATGCCAGAAATATTGCAGATAGATGATTATTAAAGTGACAAGAAAAAATTATATACAATTAGTTTTGAAGTTGACATCAATTTTTCAAAAAATTAAATCATTTCAGATAGTACTGTCATCACAGTAACAATCAGATTGTCCCTGTTGCGACAGAAAATGCTTCTTGCCTCTGGATCCGTCATCATTATCGACTAATTCACGCCGCTATTTCACGCGAATTCAATTTCTTCGCGCGACGAGCGTGTCCAGTCACGGTGTCTGGATTCCGTAAGAGGTATCGGGCTGCCAGAAAATCTCATTTTCCAGCCGAATGTCAGGCGAATCTTAATCGGTCGACGGAAATATGCTACGAGATGTATAATGCACCGTAGGAAATGACGTCATCATTCAGTGCAACGTTAGAGAGAGACAGGAAGAGGAAGACGACGCGGAGGTGGAAACGGTGCGAGGAACTGAAGGGGTTCGGCACGAGGGTGAACCACCGACGGGGGGGGGAGGGAGAGGGTGTGGAGAATGAAATAGACAGAGATAAATAGAAGTGGAGATACGTGTACACGGATACACATATTGCGCGAGGGTGTGCACCAGAGACTGACGGAGAGGGACAGAAAATGCGTGACGCGGTCTCGCAGAGAGAATGATAGAGAGAGAGAGAGAGAGAGAGAGAGAGAGAGATGATAGGTGGATGGAGAAACAGCGGGGACAGAGAGGGAGATTTTCGCGAAATCCCGGCAGGTAGCCTCGGTTGAGTTATGCTCGTATTTCCCGTCAACACATCCGATGATGTCTACGGTAATGTAACCGAAATGTATGAACGTTTCGTACTGCTACATTTGCACGTGTAAATGCCTACCCCGTTACGGACCCCGCGACGCTCTCCTCTCCTCTTGTGTAACGCACGATCAGAAGTCCGTGTCACGAATCGTACGATTTACATGTCGATAAGCTCGTTGATTACCTTCGTTGTACTAAAGTTTCCATAGGGGAACCGCGTACGCTCTGTTCGTTCGCTATAGGTTTTTTTTTCACCGTTTGACGGGATCCGAGAGGCAATCAACGCGGATTCCTGTTTGCCGGGCGGTTTGGTCTCGTTGTTTGTGGTCCATTTGTTCATCGGTTTGTGTGTCATACGGAGTTTTGTGTAACGATTTTGCTTGTCGCGGGGATTTCATGGTTCAGTGAATGAAACGTTTACGGTTAATGTTTCGATTATAGATCCTACCTACGATTCTCTTTTCTTTTCAGAAAAATACAAGTAGATACGAATTCTAGCTTTTTTTTTTTTTGGAAAAGGTGGATTTTATAGTATTCATACGGATTATTCTACTGAGTCCTCAATTTTTTTTTCTTTTTCCTTGAAAATGCAATTTATTGGATTGAAAAATTCCGTAATTGAAATAGTGCAAAATTGTTCATTCAATGATCAAATGAAAAATAAAAGAAAAGATTAATAGATGAGGATCTTCTATAGCGAAGATTTAGTTTTTTCAATGATTCTAGAATCAACCAAATGTACATTTGTCCGCAGAAGCAAACACGTTTTTGTCCAATCTATTTTCGCATTGTTTAAGAAACACCGGTTCGTTCGTCGTGATTCTAGGTCAGAACATTATCCGTTCCCTTTTTCGACAATTTTACTGTGGATCGATAACCGATCCGCGTCACCGGAGTTTCTCCAAACAAAAGCGGTCGCGAGAATCGAGGCCGCCGGGACGAAGGGTGGAAAACAAGCGGTCGAGTTCGATTCTCTTTTGACCCCCACTTCGTTGCTGCTGAAACGCCCGCATGCGCCGTAAAAAAGCACGGCTGCCACCGGCTTCGTTTTACTCTTCGAGCTTCGTCTACCGACTAGCCGATAAAAAAGCTCCGGCCGCGAGACTCTCGTTCGACGTTGTTCCAGACGCGTTGTTGTCCGCTCTCGGTTCTCGGTGCTGAATTTCATCGTGAACGCGCGATTCTCTTGGTGCGAAAACGGCCGGTTCAGTGGAGAGTACGAGGAGAACCGGCGCTGGCATCAAACGGCGGAGGAGGAGAAGAAGAAACGTTGGCCCGTAGGGAGAAAGAAGAGAAATTTCGAGAACGCGAGAAGAAGATGCCGCGCGAAAAAGGGGGCGGAAGGAGAGCAGGATAATTTTAAAGGATATTACACAACGGTTATCTCGCACGATCTCGACATCTGTTCTCGTGATCATTCTAGTTGACGTGCATGGCCTCCACGTCGGCTATAAGGGTTGCTTCTCCGTGGAAACCCGGGGGTGAGAATAGGAACAGACCACGCCTCTTGTCTAAGGTTACCCCCACCTTGATCCTCGAGCAGTCTCCCTCCGCAACCGTGCGGGAAACCTAAGATTTTTCCACTTCACCCCCTTCCATGCCTCTTGCCGCCAGTACCCTCTTGGCTGTTACCCCCTCCTTCGCTGCTCGTTCACCCCTTGCACCCGCCCCTCTCCTCTAGGAGAGTACCAACCCCCCTTCTTCTATTGATCCAGGTCTAAGGTCGTTTCTTGCGCTCCAGGAGCTCGGCTGGACGAAATCCCGCTGGACCGAAGAAAACCCGCCTTTCAGCTGTTTCTTTTCCTTCTCCTCCTTCTCCTCCTCTTCCACCTCCTCCTCCTCTTTCTTCTTTTTTCCCTTCTTTTTCTCTCCCCTTCTCCACTTCTTACTCCCGAGCGTAACCTTGAAAACTTCTTTTTTACTCGACCACGAGATTTATGCCAGGCTTCAATGGGATTTCTCGCACACGTTTGTCGCACTTGTTCCGCGTGCTACGTACGTTAGCACGTATTTTTTTTTAATAGTTGTTACTTTTGCGATAGTTGATGATTTGTTTTATTCTAACTTCACGCGTTGCTGAAAGGGTTCATTTATCTCGCTCTTCATAATTTTTAATTACTTCGTTTTACATCTCCCCTCCTCCCTCCCCCTCCCACCTTCCCCGGAATTGCAAGCGTAGGAGGATTATTTCGCGTTAATTCGCGACTGTTTAATTACCACGAAGTAGAAAATTTCATGTTCGCCGTGTGTCAAAAGCATCCGCTTTCGAGGGGAAGTCGAAAAGCATTTAGAAATCTCGCGTTTTCTACTCTCGGCGAGAGAGGATTTTCCACCGGGAGACCGCAAGCATGTCGGTCGTTCCTGACATCATAGCTGGAACAGTTTTATAGGATCTCCTTTGGTAGTTCTGTGCGTGTATAGAATGTAACACCCAGTCTACGTCCCATGGTGAATGAACGTGGTGGTTAAGAGAGCGCGGGGGTGTAGAAGCGGTGCTTTAGCCGGCGGCTGTTAAACACGCCGGGTCTTATCGGTAAAACTGTTCTGTACAGGACTACCACGTTCAGCCATTGGCCACGAGAGTATCTGTAGCCTTATACTCGTTGTCTGCCAGGTATGCATGTCAGTACATTATACAACATTAATGCCCGCTCGCTAAAATCGTTCATGCAAGAAATCCATGGTGAATCGTTAGCGAGATGTAGGTACCTGCGCGAGATCATTTTTCGCTGTTTCTGGACTGTTTAATCGTCAATCTCTACTCGATCGGTCGAATATCTCGCGTATGAAATTTCTGTTTTCGCTCATATTCATTTCAATTCAACAATTTAAATTGCGATGCGATTTATATCTTTATTGGATTCCGTTGAAATGGACATCAAAATAGTCATTCACATGGAATAGTATAAAAGATGTCTGTAAAAAGTAAACGATTGAAATTGCAGTTACTAATATTACGTCTAATTTGCACTGGTCTGATCGCTATTTCTAATTTCATCGTTCTATCTCGATTATTCCAACTTCGTGTCGTCTATTGTCGGTCATCTATTCGATACTCATACTGTACGTTTGACTTCGAGGAGGGGGCTCATCGAGGAGAGCATGGTGTACGTGTTGAAGAAAGTTCAACAAGTTTCCGACGAATTGTTCTAGTTCGGTCGATTGTTTCACTTCCACCATCGGATATTCGATACCTTGGCCAGTCCCGTAGCGATTGTTCTCTCGTACCGTTCCGGGGGAGAATTTTTAACTTCCTTGCTAAACTCTCGCGAGAGCAGAACTTTGAGTTTCCCTCTCTCTCTCTCTCTCTCTCTTTCTGTCTCTTCTCTCTGAATCCGATACGTGCTCACAGATACGTGGACATCTATAGGCTTTTAAGGGACAGAATTCTCTTATGGCAGGGCTTATTCTCTTGTACTGTCCCAGGAAGAACTTTTGACTTTCTTGTTAAACTCTCTTTGCATTCTGATCAATCTTTCTCTCTGAATCCGATATTGCTCGGCGTTGCACGGGCTTTCACGCGACAGAATTCTCTTAAACATTAACAGTCTATTGTGAGATCCTTAGAGCCTAACATCTCCAGGGCAGCAACATCATTTAATTTGCATCGATATTTGCTGCTTCCCGGTCCTACCCGATAGATAGGCTGTACTATACGAACAGATACATAGGCAGGATCACTTATAAGCCCGAAGCACATATGTATTCGCAGCAGCCTTTCTCGGCATTAGGTAGCCTGGCTAGGGCCTTAGAGGTCTCCTGGCAACCAAGCCTATCAAACTATCTTACGGTCTAACCCTTACCAGCCCTTTCGGCCAAAACCTTCCTCAACCCCTGGAATCTCACTTAGAGCCCTTAACGACTGACCCCGCGGGAGACACTACGAAATTGAGAAAATTATCCTGGCCTCGATGTTACACGGAGACGATGACTGTACGGTTCTCACGTCCCCTCTCACGTTGCAACTCTCTGTGACGCCACGCCGACCCTCGATGCCTCGGCTGCGGTGAGCTTATATCGTCGCAAGAAGTCCTGGAGGGACAGCTAAACTAAATGGCCGACCGGCCGACTGCCATCTTAGTTGCGAATTAAGGAAAAGAGGGTGGCCGTTCGTCCCCTCGCGCTGAATGACCCACGCGAACCGTCCGCTGCAGGGGGATGCTGCGTTTCAGTATGATTAGCCTAGAGGCTTCACTGTCCCCATCATGCAAGTTACTCTAGCTCCGTATGCTTTTTTTTCTACGTATCTGATTAACTTTGATTTTTCCCGTTCGATTTTCCTCATTTCTTTTTTTTTTTCTGATAGTTCTAGCTTTGTAGTTGCCACTGTAGTGGTTTAGCATTTTTTTGAATCTCGACAATTTGATCTACTATTTTTGTGCATTTAATTCGGTTTTGAACGATTTACTTTTAAAGGTTTCAAAGATCCACAACTTTCAGATGAGAATTCGAGAATTCTGATCCTTCTTGTTTTAGAATACTTTAATTTTACTATCATCTTTAATATAATCTTCGTAGTATTATTATTTTATTTATCGCAACACTGGCTGCAAATCATCTAACAGGTTAATGGACAATTTATTATCGGAGCACAACTTTATCTTCGTCAAAATCCCAGAAACGTCCTGAAATCTGCACGTCACTTCTCTTAATCCGACGTTTTCATTCGTCCAAACATTGATGGGAACATTAGAAGCGATCGGATACTCGTTTCAGCGCCGGATTGCCAGTGATCAGGAGATCTTCGACGGACAATGAGGATAATCGTTAATTTTATCGACGCGAGGAGCAAGAGAGGGGTGGGGAGGTTGATACCGTGTGCATGCATGGTCGTAAGGATGCAGTGTGGGTGGACATAAGTGTGCAGATCGTAGAGGGACACCGACGACCAAAGGGTCGGTCTGTCGTCATTCTAGTACGGTTACAGCGGCCACGGAGCTTGACAGAAGTTGTAAACTTTATGGTAAACCGTGGCGGCGGCGCCGGCCACGGCCAGTAAATGGGGAAGGTGCCGGTGCAGCCGTGTGCTTAATCCAATCCGGAGTTTGTTCTTTCGACGATCGACGTAATCACCGGCCGCACGTAGTTTCCAACCTGGCTTGACCGACCTAACTCTTCATCTAAGGTTCACAACCCCCTTTCCGCGTATGTATCTAATTTGCCGGTGTTTGTCGATGCTCGCGTTTCTCGCGCGGCCTCGTGTTCCTAATTGCTTCCGATCGGCGACTTTTCCAAAGTACTCGCCGCCATCTTTCCACGCCACGAATCTTTGCTTTTCGAAGTCGCTCGTTTACGGCGTGCAATTTCCTTCTCGTAAGGACTTTTATTTTTGAGACAAGAAGACTAGATATTGGATATTTTGCGTTGAATTATCGAATATCGTTTTTTGCAGTCGATTAAATGAATTGGTAAATTTGTTGTAAAGAAACTTCATTGCCTAACAGGCATTACTTCGAGGAATATGCAAAGGATTTAATTTACTTTTAGATATTGTATACTATCGTTAAAATTGTTTAACTGTAACGAATAAAAAATATATTTAATTTAAATCGCTCTTAAATTTTACTGTATTATGTCGTCTTCGTAAAACCATCCGGAAAGATGCATTTCTGTTATTAATACTCATAAAATGCAATTTTTCTTACAAACTAAAAATACGCGTGATTTGAAAGCGAACGGACGTGTTCTCAGTGAGATTAAATTAAAGGATACGAAACGTCTAGATTTACATTAAATTTCTACTAAATTCTTTTACCTGAGAAGTAACTCAGTCACGTATAAAAATCTTCCGTTACATCTGGAATTACAAAAAGGAACGTCCATTTGGAAAGGCAAAGAGCTAAATTTAACTTTCAGAGAGGGAAAGAAAAGAACGGCACTCGAGTAATTTAAATAATATGCGCTTATGAATCTTGTTCTTTACCCGACAGGAAGAAAGTCAAAGAATTTCTTGACTTTTTGTCTCTCTTAGCTTCGCTCTGGAAGATAAATGTCAGGAAACTGGGATATCATCAAGCGTTTCTGTGTTACGTGTTTAAAAAAAAAAAAAAAAAA
>CAJDYZ010008997.1:89960-105047 GCA_903986555.1 Heterotrigona itama
TTCCTAAATCAGCGTGCGCTTAGACATCCATGCTACCAGCCACTGCAGGTCCGTCCTCGAGGAATATTCAACCATTCCTCCTGCTTTGCCCTCAGCTTTCTCGTTTCTCGGTTGCTGCTTCTCTTCGTCTGTTGCTCCATCCTCGATTCGCCCAAAGTTTGGAGAGCTCGCGCTTGAGAGGAAACGCTGAACGTCACTGCAATATCGTCTAATGTTCTCGAAGAAGATGGCGGTTGTAACGTTTGATACGTTTCGTGTCTACTCGTGGTAGACATGATTTTCCTTTTGATGCCGGCCCGGGCAAATTGGAAACCGAATATCCGCCGCGTTGAACTTCCACTCGGCGAGACGTTTCTTTCGTCGAGTTTTCTAATTCGCGCGTTGATTCCTACGCCACCTCCACGCGATTCTCGTCCAAATAGTAATTAACCGTCGCTTCGTTTACTCGGATCCTTGTAATTAGTATTAGGAAACATCAAAGCACACCGATCAACTATCTTTCACGCATATTTACTTTATCGATATTAGTTTGCGCGAAACTTCACCGCAAATCCCCAGTAACGGATAACTTTTGTTCCGAAACCACAGCGCAGTCAATGTTATAGAGGGCAAGACTGCAAATACAAGCAAATACAAGCAGACGGGATATGATTCAACTCGTACGCTTTGTTCTCAAATTGCCGGAGAAAACTTTTCCTCGTTCTTTGTACTACATACTTATTCTGTCATTCGTATCTGTAACATTGCCACGGATGAATAAATAATTTCGCTACTCGTAAAATCTCACCACAGATATACATAAATGCACATGAATTCAAGAGCGACGAACAAAACCAACGGAAAAGATTGAAGCAATGAAGTACAGCCCTAACACGTCTTTTACGTTATAACACGAATTCCCTTAAACTTTGGTTCTCCAGCTACGAGACTAAACCACGGCGTGCAAAAGCTGGCAAACACCTGCTGGTAACGGTCCACTAATCTCCGAACTTGAATAATGGAGATTGTGCAAACTGCAGCAAAATATTGCATCCCGAACACGAGGAGGCGGGGAGGATGGTGGGTGAGGGGCAAGCTGATGTGATGTATCGAGTCGGTCGTGTCTTGAAACAGGGCGAGATAGCGGGTAAATGGTATCCTTAAAATATTCAATACGCCGGAAGATGTTGTTCGCACCCGGCCAAAAGCGAATCCAACTCGGCGCGGGCTGGTAGCCGTCTCCACGTGTCGGTGTACGCCTCGCACACGTGGATATGTGTACTTTGGCGTGCGAACAGCGAAGCCCCCCGTGAGTTTGCCAGAACGAAACTACGTGCGTGGTCTGGATGCATGCAATTTTGACTAGATTAACGCTGCATTATTCAGCTAATTAACTGCTAGGAACGCTCCTCCCAGTGTTTTCGGTATCTCCCTGAAAACAACGTCGTTTGTCTTGCGCCTCCGCTCTGAGACACTGCGCTCTGGTTACGCTCTGTCTGCCACTGTAGGCTCAAGGCTGGGCTTATTCCAGTTAGCCGCGTATATAAGTTGGCTGCAGTAAGAACCGGCGAGCTTTCACGCTTCAGTCTACACGACTAACTTGCCGCGCCGTGCTGTTCCAGGCGATATTGAAGTTTCGCGTCCCCAAAATGAAATAACTTTCAGAGGCAGTGCACAGAGTGCTTAAGTTGGAGATTAGTTTTAAATGTAATAGTATTTTAGAGAATGTTACTTGAAGAGGATAATTTTGATATGGCCTGTAATTTCGAAATGGTCTAAGTTAATAAGATATCTTATTGATCCGTGACTAATTTCATTTATATTTATATAGTATTACGACAAATTGTCTAAAATATCCAGATACTTACGAGCAGCAGCGTACATTAGATACGGTATTAACATATCTTTAAATCTTCGTTTCACTATCTCGACATTAATTTCAGACATCTCGATATTAATTTGATTTGAATGAAATTATTCGTTCACACAAATCTTTTCAAAGGGGCATTGTTCAGAATCGTCCTGTCAACGCGTTGGTTCCTATTTATATCATCGGCAACGAAATTACAAAGCACGCATGTATCGTAGACAATGAAGTATTTGGCGAATATCCAACACTCCTCAAGAAAATGAACGCCATTCATTCGATTGGTCGATTCGTATAAATGCACGTTGCATTAAGCTTTCAAATTACATTGGCGGTGCGAGGCAGCATTTATTTAACAAGTCATTCCTCCACAACGACGTCTCGTGCAGACGTTAATTCGTTAACATTTAATTGCACACTTAGTTCCCTTCGACACTTGCCTACGCTGGCACGCAAGCCTCGACACACAAATATTCACCAGGGGTTGATACACACGCGTACGCACACGCGGACGTGCTAACCGAAGAGGCGACGAACCAATAGCTCATGCAACAGCTTCGGGGATGTGCAATGCAATTAATATAATTACTTTCGATCACACTGCAGCTGCTTTGCTTCCACCGCGGATTTCGAGACTACGTTAAACGAAGGAGATTGAACATTCCTATCAGCTTGTATTTTCCAAAAGCTATCGCACAAAAGCGTCCGAATATTTGCTTACTTTCTTTGCATAATACAATTTAATTAGAGGATAAACGGGATTGTAACGTTGAAAGACAAAAAACTTTTTCATTTCAATTTTTTTTTTTTTTAAATAGTATATGTTGGAACTTCAATTTATTTGACGAGAATTTTTTAGAGAATCTTCCGTTAACAATATCTATCATTAGAAATATTGTCTGTCATAAAGATTGAGCATAGTATTGGTTTTGAAATTGGCACGATTATCGTACAAGATAGCTAAAAATTATGTTCGATTAAACCAATTAATTTTCCTTCCAGAAAAAAACAAAAAACAAAACAAAAAATACGCAAGAATTCCAATGATATGAAAATCATCCCTAAAATTCGACAAACTTGTTTTTAATTTCTTTGCTGGCAAAATTTCTTTGTCGATTACTCTTACAAAAATTTCTCTCAATTTCTCAAGACAGTTTGAGAAAGACGATAAATATTTCTGATTATTTGAACGTTCTTCCTCTGGTAATCGGCGTAGAAGTTTCTCCCACGTTCTCGATGCTCCATACGATATTGCCACATTTCGATTCGCAAACAATGGGAAGGGAAGCGTGACCAAAGAGAACGCGAATCCACGCACGGGTCTCAATGTTGGCCACCACACAGGCAACGCCCGTCATTTCCTTATAATTACTCTATTTCCTCTTGCGCCTATAGTTATGCCGAAGCAGCAGCCCTGTAGGGCGGAATCGATGGTAGAAAACGGCAGATATTGGAACGCAACGTACGATCGTGCGGGCGAAACCCGGAGGAGGGGCTCGTTCGTTTCAAGATATCGAGGAAATGAATGGGATTGGCTGCTGGGCAAAATTGCACTCTGATAATTACCTATTAGCTGCACTATACCTGGCACCGTTTGCTATCCTAAAGAACAATGCCTGTCATCCAATCGTGCAAATAATCGTCCAACTCTGGCATCTTTCGTTCATTCGATCGCATCTGGGTCGAAATATCTGGAGATATTTCTAGATATAGATGTACTTTATATCAAGTATCGAGATAATGGAGATTTGTACGGGTGGGTTATATTACGTTATATTATGTTATGTTAAATGTTGGTTCGCGTGCGGGATAATGCAAGTAATTATCTCTTGTCGCGTAAGGCAATTGTTACATAATTATACGTAATCTAAAGCTTTTTAAACAATTTGATGCGTGTAAGACGCGCAATTGAATTTTAAAATTAGAATTTATAACTCGAATATATTATAACGCTCGAGCACGCAAATTATATCGATTCCTTTACATTTGCTTTACTAACACTCGAAAAAAAAAAGGAGGAATGAAAGTGAAAAAAATTTCAACTCTCTAGAGTTTAACTCTGGAAACTTGCAAATAATATAGGTGCAACCTTATTTCAGAATCCAATGAATAACACACGACAGAAATCTGTCATTACGTTTAATCAAAAGCATGACAAAGTAACCTCCTCGACATATATCGGGAAACGACACATGCGAAACATCTACTTTCCGCAGGGTGACGATGAGTAACGGAGAACTGGGTCGTCGACGGTAGACCGATTCGGTCTTTCAATCTTCCGTCCTGAGGCCGATAGAGATTCCGGTCGGTGCCCGATGTTTATGCGGCCTCGGGTATGAGTGTGTGCGCAGCAACAGGGTTACCGCGGCTCCGGTCCGCTCGACCTCGTCTTTCCAGATAGAGAGACGTCTCTCTGAGGAGACTGGAAAGCCGCGATCCCTGGTGCGGACCGGTCGAAATGCCTGGGGGTTGATTGATTAGAGGGTACGGCGTACGGCTACGTACGAGAGAGCTTGAGTCCAGGCAGAGTTGTGCACGGTGCGGGTTAGTTCGGCAGGGACCCTAGGTTATTTGGGGGCGGTGTGTGGAGACGCGGCGTTGGTTCCAGCCGGAGGGTGAAGAGGAGAACGGGGCGCGCGCGGGGGCTGAAGAGGAAAAGTAGGTGGAGGCGGAGGAAACGGCGGGCCAACCGGGGGAGGAGGTCAGAGGGGAGGAAGAGAAGGAAGGCTGGAGGCGGTAGTTCGAGGTGCTACAGTTTATAATAGTTGCCACCGCCCTCGGGCCAACCGACCCTGTCCGCAACTTTCGCAGAGTTGCTTAAACCTAACCTCCTCTCCCGGCTGCTGGACGATCAAGTCTCGTCCGGCGACCGGGCCAAAGAATCGAGGTTATTCCAGTCTCTCCGGCTGTAACTCGTTTCCGTTTCCCAAGATCCGCTCGGTTAGTTTCGATGGTTCTTTCCGTTTGTGCAGCGCTTCGAACGATCGTCTCTTTGGAAGGTAGTAAAGGCGAAAGTTCTCGCTGCTAGCCAATAGCATAGCGGCCAGGTAGGGCACGTGTGCCGTAGATTAGTTTGTAGTTCGTGTTTGAAGAAAAAGCTGAGTTATTAGTTGCGGCTAAGGGTCACCGAGCTGACGGAAAGATGACGTGGTCAGGTGAACGAGATTCGCAACTTGTTCGTAACTTGTCTGCTGCGGCTCGTTTTTGAATCGTCCAATCGAATTCGTTTAATACGGAAAAGAGGAAGGAAAAGAACGCGTTCACTTGCTGGAAACATCAAAGAAGAGAGAAGACGGAAGAGATTTTAAGTGCAGGAGATTCAATCGAGATACTCGCAAGGAAATGAAAGAATTCAACCAATTCAATTGTTTAAATATATGGTTTCATAAGAATTGTATATTGTTAATTCTTGAAATATTAAGAAACTATATGAATTATATCGCGTAGACGTTGCAGACATTCGTCAATAGTTCTCAATCATATTTTTCTAGAAAAGAAATCGGACTCTAATGAAATTGTTCGTCTTAGTAATGCAATTGGGACGAAAGAAGCAATTTATACGTCTACGAGCGCTCGCGTACTCAAAGCTGTATGCAGTGCAGTTTCTCGGTCCCGTGACAGCGGCCTCCGTTATAATTCTCCGTTATCTATGGAAATTCTAAACCGTACTAAACAACAATATATAACCCAAAACTATGTAATTCTCCGTGCGCGTATACACACTGTGCAATATGCGCTAGCAAGAGCTGTGAACTGATCGTGGCTTTTTGTTTGGTTTCTTTTTTTTTTTTCATTTTGCTTCTTTCGAGTTTGTTTATCGGTAATTGATTTTTTTTATCGCTCTGTCCAGTTAGTTCTTTTATAGTTGTCGAGTTTACCTGGTACTTATCAACGTTTAAATGTTTTTAAATATTTTAATTTACCAAACATTATTCCAAGTCCAAACTAAATCACAAATATTAAATTAAATATCAGATATTAAGAGGGAACTAAATACAAAATATTCCAATAAATACAATTGCTACACTAAGAAATAAGAAATACACTTTTCTCGCGAGAAAAGAAATCCAAAACGAATCATTTTCCTCTCGAAAGAACTTTCTCTCTTTCTTTCTGCGAATTTCGTTTCTAAAATCCTCTTGGTACGTGCACGTGTATCGCACAATATTTCTCGTCCATTAAGGTTATCAATTTTCCAAGTCGTGGAAGTCCTTCAAACGGTCGAAAGATTCACAGGGGGATTTCTATTTATTCGCAGGTAGAACGACGGCTGATGACTCTATCAAACGTGCGATCTCTAATTAAATAGGTAGCTAGAAGCGCGGCGTGTGCAGCTCTAATCAGCCGTCTCGAAGAGTTTTCACGGTAACTGGAGCACGCTGCTCTGTGGGTGAAGAGGGGCAAAAGACCGGGCCAGTGTATGTAGGTGGAGAGACAGGAAGATGGATCGTTGCTCAGGTCCTGCAAGCAATGTCTTTCGACGCTGACTGTGCCTTAGGACAGCACGTAATCATACCAGTCCGCTATTACTTCCTATAACGCTATCTACGCCAGGAAACGCCATTGCTCGCTCGTTCCTACGTAGGTACGTGGTTCAGGGACGCCGAGGATGATGAGATCTGCAGGCTTGCATCCTGATGAGACTATTAGGATGGCTTGATAAGTCCATAATATTCTGGTCGATGCCGGGCAGCGCCGTCGAGTCCACCCGGTGTCCTCGCCAAACCGCTGCACCCGCCCCCGCGTCCCCGACAGCCCTACACCACCGACACTACCTCACACCACATCCCCTCTTTCATTCTCACCCATCCTCCCTCCCTCCCTCCCGTGCCAACCCCTTTTACGCGCAGATATACGTAGACTACCTTCGGTCAGATTGACGACGAGATAACTGATGCTTCCCATCGACTTTGTTAACCTCAAACTCCGATCATTCCTCAACCCTGGAATCGTAGCTTTTGGTCGATGAAGGATTTTCCACGAGATTTCACACCAATCGTTCCTTTGCCCGATCCTCTATTCCCCCCTGTGACATTCTACCTCTGCGAATAGGTTCTATTCGTGGCCCTTTGAGCTACGGATCAATGTACCTTGCGTAAAACTACCTTTTACTTTCTTCGTATCCGGTGACCCAATAACTTTCCCGATCTTGCGTTGGACATTTTCCCCCACGAGGAGGAATTTCCTGTGATTAGATCGTAACGATCGTAAACGGTAGTAAAGAAGACTTAGTTTCTGAGAAAGTTTGCTTTGGTCAGTTCAGTTTCTAAATCTTCCTCCCTTTTCAATACTCGCGAACATATTATATCATCTACACGACAATTTGAAGCTGCGGATTCTTTCTTTTATTCGTATATAATTTTAGAACGCTTTTTAGAAATCAATGAATGGTTAAATACCAGACATCTCGTATGTTACAGTAATGAATAATTGAACATTGAAAACTGATTAATGGTAATTTATGGTAAATTATAATATACACACTGCACAGATGTACAGATAAATAATTAAATTAATAATAAAACAATTGATTTCTTTCTTTTCAAAGAGAACAAATAATAGGACTTTCCAACTAATCAAATAATTCAGGTAAAATCTGAAGAGAACTTAAACGAAGTCTCAAATTAAGAAATTTTTTCCTCGATCATTGATAATTATCCCACTTTGTTACACTTCGGCCACGATAAAACGTGTTATTAACATTCGTTAATATATTAGATATTCGAGCAATTTTATATCGAGAGGGAAAGATGTTTCTCTGGTGATCGTTTCTCGAAGAAATCACAGAAAAATGAAATTTGAGGAACACTGTCGTGTCTCTGTTCTATCTGTTGCGGGCGAACAGTCTGTGTCACCCTCTCGAAGCGGTTGAAAATTAACTTTGAGTATTACAGATGTCGAGGCGCGCCGCGGCGAGAAGCTAGCACCTTGTTAGTCTGACAAATTCGGTCTGTCTCCCCTTCCTTCTGTCTTCCACTTTGCCGTATCAGCAGTTAGTTCCATCTGCAGAGAAACATCAACCAGCGAGCCGGTTACTTTTCGGCGTTACCGTGTACATCCACTTGTAAATTATACTTTGCTTCTTTGACACAGGGGATCCGGTTAAACGGGTCCTTATCTTGCCCTGTATAAATTCTACTGTACGTTAAATTCGTCACCACCTTGATTGAAGCGTTTCGCGTTTCGCATTCGCACTTCAAGAAAAAGTAATTTTGACGAGAATTTAATTTCCTTGTGTAGTTTTCTGAAATTGGTTTATTGGTTTATTCCACTGAAAAGTGTGAAATAAATGTTCAGTTTCCCAGAAAATATTAAGCTTGGTATGAAAATATTCGTCACTGTGTATTAAAGTATTGGTTCAGAAAATTGCTGACGGATTTCTATCAGTAAATCCACAAATACGCGTTAATTGACAATTAGACTGATTTTTATATAATATCTATATATAATATTTAATAACATATACAATAACCATATACAATATTTAAAGCATATAAAATGTCTAAAGTAAATTTTTATTTAAATTCCTTCAGCTGAGTTTATAAAAATTTAAACACAATGAAATTTATTTATTTGATGATAAATGACTCCTCAGAGTCATCAAGAATAGCTTTCATGTTCAACTTCAAACTACATACTAGTCTCGTATAATGCCTTCTGAACCTTTTCTTGAATCAGAGAAAAAACAAGCACCTCTGACTTCATCTACCGTGCCAACGATCAGTTAATAGCATAATTGAAGCGCGTGCTCTTCGTTCCCCGAGGTGGGAGTGAAAAAAGTCTCTCTCGCTAATTTATTCGAATTGATGCGTTGTGGAGCCGGTCTGGTAGTTGTTGGAATGCCACAGGCAGCTGGCCCTGCTCCGGTCGTTGGAAATTGGCGAGAATGGAATCTCGAGCAGTTCCAGAAGTCACCGGTCCTTGCGGAGGGTGCCGATCGTTGGTGGAACGGTGTTTGCTCGCTTAATCGGCCGACCTACGACGCCACCCTCTCTCTCTCTCTCTCTCTCTCTCCTCCCACCATCCCGTCGCATCCTTTCCTCTGTCGTTTTCCTTGTCCAACGAAACCTGTACCGGGCGAATGACTATCGGAAAGTGATATCGTGGATTTCCAACGGCCACACTTCGGTATTGCGACGATTCCGTGGCACTTGCTTTGTTTCGTAGCCGCCTGGAAATCGAGCCTTTGCCACCCAGCCGGGGAGAGGCCCGGAGCCTCGAAAATGGGGTGACTGAGAACAGGATGAGGAACGGCCGACGACTCGCTGCCGCTCACCCGTGAGGGTAATAGAATTGCATGGCCGAGGAGTGCCAATATCCGGCGCGGCCTTGTCGGCGGCGTTTAATTGCGTTAGTATTTCATCGCGGAACTCGACGCCAGCCGACCAGACTTTTCGATTTCGACATACACCGATGGATATTCACTCGACTCCGAGTGGAATTCCAGGTGGTAGTGGCGCGGAAAGATAATGTCGATCAGTATGTAAAATGCTGGTACTGTTTCTTATTTTTTTTATTCTTTTTTTTTGGTACCAGTGATCTTTCGAAGAGTTGTGAAAATCTCGAGATTCATAGAATTCAGAGGTTACGTTGTGATTTTTGTACCTTTGATTTTTTCACAGATGATGTATTTCTTTTGGATTAGTTGAGAATCACTTTAGAGATTTCTAATACTTTCATGTTGTAATTCTCTAATTTAAAAAAAAAAAAATGAATTTCTGTCGCGAGACTGAGAGCAAGAAACTTAAATTACTAGATAATTTTCTTCTATATTTTTTTAATCGAAAATATGTAAATGATAAACAGAAGTTTACTTCCATCGATCATAAAGATGTGTTTCAAAGCAATTGAATTGTAACACGTTTATCTCATCCGATCGGCGCGAGGTTCAAGGTTGAATCTTGGCAGAAAACATCAGTCGAGTGGATTACTATCCGGAGAAAATGATGTGGAAGCTTTTGAAATGGCGGTCTAGCCCGGCGAGATACCGATGTACCGCTATGTTTCCAGCTAGCGTGGAGAGATAATGCTAGGGGGTAGTAACAGTCGGAGGTTTATCTTCGCAGGACCATAAAACTAACCCGTTCTATGCTTAATGACGAGCGTACCACGAATACCAGACTACAGCTTGTTTCAAAACTCGGGCAGAATTCCCTCCCTTAATGGAGATCCCAACATTCTACGCTAATTATTACATTTTTACACGTTGCGACTTCGTTGCAGTTCGCTGAAGATTTTATGCCAGGGACGAGCATAAGTTCTCGTTAAAGGAGAACTGTATACAGTGACTTTGAGACACGAAGATCTTATTCGTCTTGATAGAACGTGGCTTTTTTTTTAAATGCAGTTTCATATTTTTATGAACTTAATTCGATAAACAGATCTTTGTATTATTAGAATGGAAAAAGAAATGAGTTTCGGATATTTTATGTACTTTACTTTTGTACATTAGGTAAAGTAATAAGCAAGACTTGTTTGAGATTTGAAATTTGAGGGCTTTTGGTGAAATACTTCGAAGTATGAAAAATGTGAATACCAAGTGGAAAAATATTGTCCGAATAAATGTATGTTAAATAAAAGAACATTTATGCAAACGTGATTTTGATAATTTCTTTCCATGGAATGCGGATGCTTGGAGTGTTTTTACTTGACCATACTAAAACTAGGTTGAAGTAAGTAGTAGCCTGGCAACTACTCAAAACATTCTCTGAGTCAAATATGTGGTTTAATAACGCGAATATAATGTATTCTAAACTAAAATTATCATAATATTTTATGAAATATAAAGGAAAATTCAAAATTTGATTTATAATATTAATTTGTAACTAATTAGAATTTTTCAAGTAGAAATATTAGAAAATAAATATATTGATATATTATATTAAATATATAAATTTTCCATATACATTACCAGAAATATTATCATAATATAATGCATAAGAAGCAGCATTTTTAGTAGAAAGTTCTTTATTAGACTGTGGATTTTTATGCATTTATGGAGAATTCATTTATGGAGAGGTGCAAAAATATATAAAATATACGATATTTAATAGATGAAATGATTTTTTACCTAGGTTTACATTTTTTTTAAAAATTATCTTTTTAATTTTCTTCGTAGGAATATGAAATCGCATGAATATCCGTAGTATTTGGTGATTAATAATTAGTGTCACGTAACTCTTATTTCCAAAGGAAAAAGTTCCAATTTGCTGGAAACTCAATTCACCAAAAGTATCTGTCAAGCGAGAACGTCTAATTCCTCGTCGATGAATGCATGTAATAAGACCATCTTATCTTATGTTTCATCTTATCTTGAAGGACGACGCGACGTCGCGGGCACTGGCGAAGCTTAGACGATGCAGCGGGTATCTTTTCGCGGCAGGTTGATATTTCAGGGGCGCGTGTACAGGGCGATCGTAAATTGTAAAATCTATCAAGACCAACGCGGTCGACATAACTCAGGGGGTTGCTATCCTGGTGGTATGAAGCATGGCGGCCAGACTCGGCATAAATACCCGGTAGCAGAACAGAGCAGGAGCAGAGAGCAAGCCCAGACCCGTTGTGGCGTGGCAACATCATCTATCTCGAATAATTTATTATCGCGCGACTACTGCATCCTCGAAATCCGGACAAGAACGCAACTATAGGAACTGCGAACCGGAAACGAGTGTCGTGCATCGAAATCCTGGATGCGGCTGGCTTCCGGGTGCACGAGATCCGCGCGCGAAAACCCCCACGAGCCGTCTTGGAATTTCACGTCGATTCGATCGGAAACGATCTTTTATTAATACGCGCGCATAAGACTTTCTGGAGCAAGGGAGTGGATGGAAGGATTTGAACTTTTCTTAAATACTTTTGGAATTTCATATCAATTATATTGCAAACATTACTTTGCTAATATATGTGTATGAAGAATTTGAGTTAAGTCTCTCGGTCAGTTTTTATTAAATATTATTAGAAGTTCTGGATTAAGCGTGATATTATTCAATTTTGCGTGTGTGAGAACGGTTACTTGAAAATCGTCTCATCAAATTTACTGGTAGTAATAAATTCGTGACATGCAGCAAAATATCTAGTGCCATAAATTAGGAAAAATGTCTGTCCTAATAAAGATCATAATCTGTTTTTTCACCATCTTGTGTTATGTAAATATAGTACAATATTAAAAATGATTTATTATAATTCATTTTATGGTATGTCTTGCAAATATGCCTACTTCCACTTATATTAAACAAGAACTTAACAAATCATCGTATCATTTTAACAATTTTTAATTAAATTCTCTTTTGAATTTTAATGTTTCGTTTTGCTTTGCGGACCTTTGGGCTACCAAAATTTTTCTTAAATTTTCCGGGCGCTCAAAAATGTAAGGATTTAAGATTTTTAAAAATAATAATAACTATACTAGCCTCATTTATTACTTTTTTTTTTTTACTGAAAATACGAATGTGAATGTGAACAAAATTTCATTTTAAGATTTCTTACTATTTCGTTCCAAAAATGTTTATTTCGATCTGGCATATTTAATAATTCACGGGATTATTGGATCTCTCTCTCCCTCTCTTTAACCTATGAAATTGGGTATTAAACGGTGTTAGGAACCGAACAAGACCGAAATTTAGTAGGATTATAATCGGCGTGAAAGATTGTGCAATAGCTCGGCCAGAGAAGCAGCAGGCTTTCGAGACGTTCATCGAATGTAAATTAGTGGCAAAGGTCGTGGAGCTTCACGTGTCAGGTAGAAAGGTTATCGATAGTGTATCGAAACTCAGTTTCATGTAAACGCATACATACATATGTATATTTGTGGAATTCTATTTTTAAAAGAATTTTAATATCAAACAACACAGGCAAAGTATGATACAATTTGTACGAGGTATTAAAATTTATCGAAATACTGCAATGTTCTATAAATTACTATCGTAGCACCATTTATATTAGAAACATATATTATTGTTCATGTGAATATAAATATAAATTAAAATTTGTTTCATTAAGGACATATTTTTCATTGGATAAGTGATAGCAACTTCTCAATTTGATCCTATGATTAATTTCACCTTTGAAAAATGTCAAGAATTATAAAAATATAATATTCAGCAACAGTTTAATAAATCACCCTGTGATGCAGTAAATAATCATTTATTTGATACAGCTGTAAATTAAATTTCATTATTATTTATTGAAAGAATTTTTAAAAATCTGTGAGTGCCTTCTCAAAATAGAATAAAATTTATCGTTTATAAATATGTCGAAGTTAATTCATTTATCTCTCGAAGCACGTAGAAATACACGAGCTATCAATAAATTGTTTTACTTGAAATTTAAAGACGTTTTCACACGAATTTTAAGATGTAATTCCAGCAATATTATTTTTCATGAAAAGTCATTCACAGTCATCTATAATTTATTTCCTCATATACAATTACAGATTAATATTTCAATTATTTTTAATGCTTTTTCAATATTAATCTTATATTTTTTCACTCGGAAGAATCTTTATAAAATTTAAACTCTGATATCAAAGTGTTATATCATACGATCCGCCTGACCGTTTACCGTCCTATACTACTGCCGTTTAATACCGTATGGCATTGGAACAGCATTACCATCTAGGAAACTCACAGAAGAGCGCAGGGGACCGCGCTAAAGTGCATCGTTACACGTTCATCGTAAAAGTTAGTTAAATGCCTTTCTCATTAAAACTTTGTTAATTTCGTTCGACATCGGCGCACAAAGCGTTCCGAAAGGACGACGTATAATTCCCAACGAAAAACTATCTGTTCGTAACTTCAGCAGGCGAAATTTTTTCATATTTTTTTCCCCCCGTAATATTCAAAGAAACGCATTTTCCAAAGGAGATATCAAACGCATCCCAACAATTCCGGAATTCCATCATTTTTTTTCACGTTCGTGCTTCGTGCTGCCATCGCGCGGACCACCCCGGAACCTTCACACATCTTTAGGGGTTGAAGAATGCCTCGTATGAAAAAATGTCGACAGATGGCACCAACTTCCCTTCGCGAAGCCGAAACCCACCCCCGTTTTTTTTTTCGTTTTTCTCAGCGGCCATATTTTTTTCGCGGGGCGCGTATTTTTAATTTTTCAAACTTTCCGACCTTGCATAGCGCTTCCACCGAGTAGTACGAACAATTAATCCTTCAAATATTCTTCCATTTGTTCTAAATACCACGTAAGACGTTGCGTACGTGTAGTTTCTTCTCTTTTTTTTTCTTTGAAAATTTCGCAGGTATCTCTGATGTACGATACACCGGGTTGGAGTTTGCGGAAATTCGCCGGGGATACATCGATTCGAGGAAAATGGCGTTGCTGGGGCTGGATCGAACGAATCCGGTGTATACGTAGAACATCGTTTCCCTATCTTGGTATGCGGTTCAGGTGTAGACGCGGAGTTAGAGAGGGAGGGAGCAAGGGGCAGTGCCACGTTGGCGGGCAGATTTTCAAAAAACCGGAGGGGCTGCGCGCGCTTCGCCTTCATTGATCGGAGGGTTGTGTCCGGCGGCCATCCTCTCCGCTGCGCCACGAACGCGAACTACCCTCTTCGTCGGCTAGCGACCGAAGAGGGACTCGTTCGGCGTCGACTTTCAGGGCGGAGCCCAGGAATCTCCGAGGCCCTCGTTTCGCCGAGGGGGAAAAAAAAAAATTCAAAAAATTTTCTTTTTTTTTAAAAATCCGGAAAAATCTCAAGATTGCGAAAAAAGTGGGGAAAAAAGAGGAAAAATTTGTAAAATTTATAAAATTTGAAAAACTCCGCCATTTTTAGACGGCCCGCGGGATTTCAACTTTTTTCCGCGGACGCACACCGGAGGGAATTTAAATGAGGAAGAAACGCCATTGGACCTGCACCATTCCTTTTGTCCTGCGATTATTTTCCATTTTATAAACGTTTTCAACGTTATAACGCGAATCGCCTGGCCGTCCAACGAACGACGTGCTCATTTTTCATTCGTTTATTTATTTATTTATTTTTTCCATTCGCGGAGACAAACGAACAAAGGAGAAATAAACGGTCGCCGAGATCGCGCATGCTTGAAGACACTTGAAAAAAAATTGAAGCCTATTGAAGTCTCTGCCTCGAGCGGGACGTCGAGCTTCTCTTCGGCTCTTCGTTTCAGCCGTTGAACACAAACGACCCCATTGTTTTTTCTCGCCGCGCTGCCACCGTACATTTTTCAGTCTTCTTCCGCCAACCGTCAGGTTGAAAAAAAAAAAAAAAAAAA
>CAJDYZ010009000.1:0-10453 GCA_903986555.1 Heterotrigona itama
CTATCGATCATTCTATCGAGCAGTACGTTGTCATCTCTCGTACTTTTCCTTTGTCAAGACACTTTGGCGGAGAGTGTCTTTGTTCCTCGGTATTACTCATTTCAATATTAAACGAAAGGTAAATTTAAACAGAAGACATTGGAATTCTACGATCTGGCTGATATTCTTCATTCAACTAACATTTGAACGTTTGTGATTGACCAGATTTTTTTGTTCAACGTTTCATTGAAACATCAAGCTCTACGTAACTGCGCTCTTCAAATAAGTTTTTCTCGTGCGTCAACGGAGATTAGAAGAAGTTTTCTACATTTGTCGGTTTCTCGACAACATCGGGCATGAAGTTAACTGCGTGGAGTTTTGTGTCGTGCATCCTGATAGCTGTCTTCTTCTTAGCGGTTGCCACGTCTGCGTATCCTGCCAGCAATCCAGAGATAGTGAGTATACTTTCCTCATACTCCTTCAATGAAATTGTGAAACTTACGCTTGGATATCACCTACAAGTTGTTTCTCTTTGATTATTCGAGTTTGATAATGATACTTTAATTAAATGTATATTGGTACATGTTCCATTGGTCAATGTTCCATCGTGTTCCCCATTCATATCGAATTTCACATTTCTTTTTCTATTTATTTTTCGCCTGTGAATTATTTGAAAGACTATCTCTCGATGCGAATCCTGTTCAGCGCGAGTCGTAGCCACGTGCTGAAAGTGGCGCGTGGGCATCTGGTCTTTGGGGCTTTGACTCGTAAAGTCGCGTTACTCTCTGCGAATTAAGCACGTAGATGCAGTGGAAAGAACTGTAGAGTATAGGACAAGTATAGGAAGACATATTTGTAAGTCAACCTGTTACACTATACAGCGACTAGTGGATGTCCGATGAATTTTTAATTCTTCTGAAAATGAAACAGTCTTCTTCGTTCCATTAATTTCTCATTGTTTTCATTCTACATCGTCTATTCTTGTTTTCACTAAAAGAAAAATAATCATTCTATGGTTTAAAAAGTGATGGTTTTAACAAGTTTCACAGTTTTCTAGCAGTCAGAAAATGTTATCATTAATACACCGATAATTTCGCCTGAGATGATATAATTCAGTCATCGATATTCACCTAGTAGCCAACGGAGGCTCTCTCTCCACTAGTTATATCAAGCTATAATTGAATTTCCAATTAATTTCACGTTCATAATTCAAAATGTTTCTTAAGTAAGGAGAAATTTTTGTTTAATCTTTCACGTGCAGAAATCAATAAAAATAAACAGAGATCCGTATTTTCCTCGTGACCGGCACGTGGGATGCATATGATAACATACCAAGCACGAGTGGACATTGCTCATGAACGGTCCTTATTAAATCAATCTCTTTTCTCTACTTGTATTGGTATATCTAATCAAACCGAACTGTAGACGGTACCGCAAATAGAATTCATGCTTATAAAAATTTCTTTCCAATCGTTTGATTATACTTAATTTCACGAAAGTCGCAATCCGGAGAATTCTTTCTGAATATTATTTTTTTTTTTTCTATAGATATATTACTTGAAAAATAGGAGAATTGCGTTAAATTATTATATAAACATACTACATATTTAATTGTGTATGATTAAACGCAAATTAAATTCAGAGATTAAATAGAAAGCAGTACGTGTTATCAAAACAGGAATGATAAAAACAATTGATAAATAATAAGATTCGCATGGAAAAGGGACACTTCAGATTGCGGCTTCCTTTCATCGAAAACAAGTTGTTTGATCTATTTATATTTGTTTCATACTGCAGATGATTTTTTTGAGTTTTATTATAACGTTGCCAATTATTTTTTTAAGATGTATAACTTGCAGGCGATCGAGAATATGCGACAAATTCCGCAGTGGCACTGCCTCCGCTACAGAAAATTTGATCTCGTGCGCCGCTGTCGGAATTACCGTTTAGGAAGGAAACACTGACAAATACAAAATTATCGCAATCCCGGATGGACAACTACGACAAATAAATCACTATATTTCAAATTCCATCGACCAGCTGTTCTCAATGTTTTGCTGCACATGTTCAAACTTATATAAAAATGAGATAAGATGTGTAACGAATCATAATAACATCTCTATAACAAACTTGTAAACTCATTACTTGTGAATTCAGTTGATAAATGGAGCAATATCACTTACATAGATTTTGATTTAATCCTTCGTATTTTGTTATTTACTTCAAGACTGTATTTCCAAGATTTCAAAATTCATCTTCAACTTTTAAGTTTCATAAATTAGAGAAGAAAAAGAAGACAGGTAAAAGGATGAGAATATCTTACGGGACAGCAACTTTGAGAAAAAAAAGTTCAATAAAGATTGCTACATGTTGCATTAAGTTATTAATATCACTGTACTTCTATGTCTTACTTAATTATTTATATGTTATTGTAAACTGTTTATATATACATATATACATATATATATATATAATACATATATATTTGTGTGTGTATATATGTATTTATATATATATATAAACGTTGATCTCATCGTAAAATGAGAGCATGTTCTAGAATAAAATTATTTTTTTTATCGCAAAAATGTGTTGAGATGAACATCACCTACCTGTTGAATCACATATCCGACGATATGTCAATTAGAATAATGTAAATTGCAAAAGAATATTTTAATTCACTTACCTCTTCTACCATTCCTTTTCCTGCTATTCCCAATTGTTCGTGCATATATGGACTGGGTACTTCCCTGTCTGTGATAGTCTTGCTCGCTACTAAATTACTAAAGGCAGTCGCAGGAATTGTTGTATTCGGTAAAATTTCCAGAGAAATCATCACTTCGGATTCTGGTTCTAACGTTAGTAATTCCTATAAATATAACAAGTGTACAGATACTTTATATCAATGTACATTCATCAAGTATACGTACTTGATTAGAATCTAAAAAGAAAAGCTGTGATCTTCGTTGCCACAGTCCGTACGATGAATCTTGTTTTATTTTTAAATGTGGTACAAACGCAGCACCCAAAATAAAACTGTCATTTTCGATAACACTTTTTCTCGTATAGACGGGTTTCGATTTATGGGGCGTGAATACAAATACTGAAATTAATAGATTGAGTTCTATGCAAAATGAAAATTTTCGCAGCTTTTAAATCAAATTATAAACTTACATGAATTATCGGTTGTGAAAACAGCCATATATGTCGACTTTGGATCTGCTGTAAGAGTTGCAACATTTAAGGGTACACTCCATATTAATGTAAGCGATAAAATATTCCACACTGCAATGTGCTGTGCTGAAGCTACTATCACAAGGTGGCAGGCATCTTGTTTTCCAAATTCAATTCGTCTATATATAAATAATAATACCAATGTTGCTTTCATGATTATTATAACAATTATTTTTTATGAAACTTACATTATTGGATATTGATATTGATTATGCGTAAGGCTACATTTAAATGTACAAGTATCAGGAGTCCACATTGTTAGACTAGAATCAAAACCAATACCGACTAATGAACCATCAATTGAGAAACCAGCATCTGTTGCAGGTAGATTTCTATAATTTCCTATGCTATGACACTGCCAATATTTGTTTTTTCCTACAACAAATTTAATTTAATTCTTAAAAATTAATATTATGATCTTCCTATTATGGTATAACAAAGGAATAAGTTGCAGAAATTTTACGTACTACTTGTGGGTAAAGATTCTACAAGATGCCACAATTTGAATTTTTTATCTCTGCCGGTTGTAATCGCCAATGTTCCATCATCAAACAACAAACATGGTTGGAAATGCAAAGCATTTACACCGCCTTCATGAGGTAGCTCGATTGATGTGTTTAATGCATATCTAACAAGTTAACATAGTTAACTAGTATTTAGATATATAAATCAAAAATATATATTCTATACTTACTGTTGCTGTTTAGTGTCATACATCCAAAATTTAAGTCTCACTTCTATACACGAGACTTTATCGTTTCTTTCTTCAACAGTTGCCATCCACGAACCGTCATGATTTAATGCTATCTTCGTAACTTCTGTGTTTACAATAATTACACTACGCTCTTGAGTTAAAAAATTTTGTGCTGTAATGTTTATCTGAAAATTTATTAATATTCTAATAAATTACATAAAATAAGATTTTTATTAATTTTATCTTGTACTGGTGCTTACATTATATAACAAACTTTTCGTATGGGTATTATAAAACTGAACATGTCCGGTGCGACTGTTTAAAACTAAACAATTCGTACGTGGATCAACAACGAGGCCAGCAGGGAATAAATCTTTAGAAGATAAGGCTACACCCCATGTAAAATTTTGTATGACCGATGTTAATTTTCTTTGTGGATTTACAACTACAATACCTATGAATATATTTGTAAAATATATAAATAATTAGATACAGATATTTTAAAATTATAAATATATTTTAACAAAGAAATATTGATTAAAAAATGGAAATTATTCTAAAATTAAAAATATTATACCATTGTCTAAAGTAGACACAGCTACGTATAAATTATCTGGAGCAATAGTAAGATGTTTAATGGGTGCAGGTAATCGGGGAAGAAAGGATTTAAGATGTGGATTCGCTAAAACCCATTTCACTAACACACATTCTCCACCTCCAGTATACATATGACCTCCTACAATTTTTATAGTAAATTAATATAATTATTGAACATGTTGAACTGTAAAAAAAAAAAGATTTTATAATATAAATATTATACCTGATTTACTGAATACTATTTCTGTAACTGGCAATGTATGCCAATGATAAACTGCTGTATAAGGTCTTGTCTGAAACAAACTCTTCCATACTACTACACGACCAGTTGAATCTCCAGTGGCTACACACTCTTCTTCTGGATGTCCAGCAATACATGTTGGAACTCTGCCTGTTTTACCTGTTTTATGTCTGTAATTACAAAATGAAATAATGATTAAATATTTTTCATTCAAAATTTAAACCTGTCTTTAAAGTTATCTATTTTTTTCTAAGTAATTGTATTGTACATACAATTTATCAATAAGATTTCTTGATGGATTCAATATATGCAAATCTACATCATGAAGAAGTGCTACTAAATTGTCACCATGATTACCGATTATATCAACATAATATTCAAGAGAATTTGTTCTGCAATACATAATCAATATAAATACATAATACAGAGAAATTTCTTTCATAATATTATTGGAATACAAATGTTTCTTACTGTATACATGTCGACTTTGTACAAATCCCATTATCTAAATCAAATAATACTATATAAATTTTTGCATTGCATTTGGAAATATATGTTACAAGCACTTGACGAAACTCATTTCCTTTGTGAGTTTTGTAATTTACAATATGAAATGTTTTTATTTTTGGCTCTTCTTGAAATTTTAATTTCTGTAACGTAACACAACAATTGTAAAATCACGAGAGTTTCAAAAAGAATTAAAATATGATCTTATACTATAGAAAATACATTTAATATTCATACTAATTTCTTTGTGATAATGCCACTCTGACAACTCCAAAAATTTAATTCTCCATTTTCTGTGCAAGCAATGATCAGATTTGGATTTTCTGGATGTACAATTAATCCTGCAATTCTGTTACTTGCAGGTTCCAACTCTTTAACGAAGTCTCCAGTTTGTGTACTGTATGCTCTTATAATATGTTTCCATACTATGTACAATGTTCTGTAACATACACATATTATTTTAAAAAAGATGTTAACTATAAATTTTCTTTTTAAATATGCTTTCAAATCCAACATTTACTTATGTATAGATATCTTATGTATACAAATTCAGTACAATGCATTTTCCCACTCAATTATAGCACCATCACTGACTTTACATGCAATGATAAGTTTTATATTTAAGTATTACAAAATATTACGATTTTTGTATACATTGAATTGAAACCTACTCTCCATCGTGTGAAAAAACTGGTCGTTGATCAATTATACTTCCTCCGCCTTTTCTCGTCAAAACTAAATCATCTATATCAATTACTTCGATATTTACAGAGCTGCGTCGTTTATTCAATTTCATCTGCATTTTGTTAGTTAATTCACAAGAAACCAACGTTTTCGAATAATATATTAATATTAATATTAATATCGTATGCTCCACATATTAACGACGCGAAACGTAATTTTGACAACTGCACACGTGTTAAACATGAATTAACCAAATTAAAATGCCGATCACATGTTCTCCCGTGTAATCAAGATCCAAAAAAAATTTCTGCAACTATGGTGAAGAAAGTATCTAGACAGATGCAGCTCCGTCTCGCGAATCGTAATATATTTTTTCATAAATATTTTTTCATAATTTTTGATTGAACTGAACAAAAACGTAGAATCATTGACTAACTAACATAGACTGTACATCCAGTGCTTTTTCGTGTCTCAGGTTTTGGGGAGTCATGACCCTCTTACCATTTTCGTGTCACATCCTGTCATATCGACTTAGGCAAGTATTGCACTACAGCGCTATTAGCGATAGAAATTAAAATAAAAAAATATGGACCATAGATATATACATGGATTGTATGCAGAATAATTTTGTATGATAAATTATATGATTGATTCGAAGGAGTTGCAGTTCGTCCAAATCGTTGCTTGCATTCGAATTGCCCTTTCAGTCTCTCTCCTACAGATCATCGTTTTTTGTTCGACATAAGACAGTATTATTTCTTTTAAGAATTATAGTCATCTGCACCCCATGCTTATGCATCTACTACCACGTGGATTCTGTAGTACATTACGGAATTACTGCTACAACTCTGTAAAAAATTTAATAACATATTTGAACATACTTTATACGAATTCAAAATGATATATTCTCATTGAATATTGGTTATTCTCATTCTCTTTGCAATTACCTTCAGCACAATTGTCATCGTGTAGAATGACAAAAGCGAATTAAAAGGATAGTTTAGGATTTTCTGACGAGAGCATACTTGTCAAATCTAAAAATTTGACATGGTTGTCACATTTTTATTACTGTTTCATCGATCAATTCTGTAGATAGAATGATGACTAACTTATAATTAGTCAATGGACAGAACTAATCAGTGATAAGACTACGACCGCGTAAAGTCCTGCCATCTAGTCATGCAGTCACTAAAATAATAATATAGATAATATAGGTAATTTAATTTTTATTTTATTTAATTATATTGTTCCATATAGTCAGACAGAAATCAACTCCAATAAATTGTTTATTTCTCAAACCTATAAATGAAAATGAACGTATATGTGCAAGAGTGACAGGAGTACGAAATGTTGCAGTTAAATATAACTTGTAATTCCATACTTAGATTTTTGTACGTAGAATACATTCATTTTAAACTATGTATATGTTCATTTTTGTATTTAGAAAAATAAAACTCTCTAAATTCCTTGTAATAATTTCGCCTGAAACTGTCAAAGTTAATTGACTGAGTTTTGAATGACGCGCGTGAAATATTTTAATTTTGCGCGCCGCTATAAGCTAGAGAATGTAAGTGCCTGCCCTCTACTGACACTTACGTCAGCCAATAGGAAAGCGGCTAGAGGAGAACTGGGTGGGACATGCCATCATTCCGGTTATTGTAGCGTCAAGATTCTTTTGACATGTGTGAATTTCGTAGCATTTATTGTTATTCCACTACTTTCTACAGACTACTGTCAGGTTCGTTTAACTAATATATTATTATTTAATACATTTTTAAGCAGTAACATAATGATATTCAATAACATTACGAACTTTGCTACGCAGTTAACCTTGTTTAGTTCTTTACATAGGTTATTCTACTATTTTCTACAGACTACTATCAGGTTCGTTTAACTAATATATTATTATTTAATACATTTTTAAGCAGTAACATAATGATATTCAATAACTTTACGAACTTTGCTACGTAATTAACCTTATTTAGTTCTTTACATAGGTTAACTATGTAGTTGTTAGATTTATTAATATCACATGTCAAGAGATTTAAGGCAGAATCTGAGTGCAAATTACTTTGAAAGAACATCCCGATGGTTGCTGTGTGAATTTGGTATGTTAATAACGTTTGATTTATTATTTCATTCACATTATTTATCAATATCAGATGTAAAGAGTTTTTGAGGCAGAATCTGAGATTATTTAATGTACTGGTTCGATATTATTGAGTCTAACCTAAAGCTTTTGGTTTTCATACGTATAGATTGCTGATTGGATGCTGAAATCAATTTGAAAGAACATCTCGATGGTTGCTGTGTAAATTTGGTATGTTAATGTTTGATTTATTACTTCATTCATATTATTATTTTATATTATTTCATTGATATTATTATCTTATATTAGATCACTGACATTATTTGAACGTTGACATCGAGGAACAACAAGGGACGTCAAAGGGACCATGAGGGATGTCGAGGGACATCGAGTGACTTCGAATGTACTGTATGAATGTATGATTCGCAACTGTATATACAATTGTACCATTATTGTAACATCTGCCTAACCTGGACGAATATTTCCCAATTATTACCAAATACGTCACAAAGTATGTTCGCGTGTTTTATTCACCATCACACTTCAATAACACGACATACTAGCGTGTTTTTACAACAATTTTTGGCTCCATCGAGTACGAGTATGCTCAAAGTCTTGAGCTGTTCGGCTTTGCTCTTTTGGTTCCTCCGGGAATGCCCAGTAACGGAGCTAGAAATATTTGGGCACATGATGGTACGTACTTTTGAGCAATAGGGAGTTTTCTGTTCATTCTGGTCGTGTCGCGATCTTTCTTTTGTATTCGCTTTTGAAATGATAGACACCGGTGTCTCGCGCAAGTAAAGATGTATAGTTTGACATGTCGAAACGAATTCGTCCACGCCTCCTTTGAAACTAATTTCCTCAATCGTTTCACGTTGGGCAAGTATGAAGGTATTAAACACGCGCAGCTTCTTCAACGATACTTCACTGGACAATTTGCCTTCATGCAGCGGTACCAGCCATATTCTGCCAGATGAAGCGGAATCAGTAAACATTTTGCATGTACTTGTCATTGTACTTGGCATAATCACAGATGAGAGTCACGTTTCGATATTAAATGTTTGATATTTAAAACTAAATGAATATACGGTAGTCAATCATCAGTTGCCAACGAAAATAATTTTAGGAAGTAATGTAATTAGTTTAAAAATTATTTTTAATAATAATGAAGTATAAATAATTATGTACATGAAATAGGTTAAATAATTATATAATGTATATTAATGTTAAAACACGGATAGAGATCTTTGTGATATATGCATAGATGCATAATATAAAACAGAATAGTCTTCTTTCATTCTGTTTAACGTATTTCTTTAATTCAACGTTGTTTAATTGTATAAGACGCTAAAATGCCAGTGATTTTTTTCAGATCCTGAGACACGAAATCCCATTTGATGTCTAGTGTATCCTAATTAGTCAATGATCGAAACACACTGCGTTTGTATATGAAAGAAAAAAAGGAACTGGTAAAAAGGTAATTATTTGTCCACCTTTGAAATACCGTGATATTTTTTAGACCTGTAGCTCCGATCGTGCGTTTAATTTTCAAATCTCTTATATTCGATAGTAACTCATTGACAAACGCTGATTAACTTTACGCAAACGAGAATGTAATTTCGTTTTGAAACTGTTTCTCCGCGTGATGTGTATCGTCAATTACGAAATAAATACGAATGCGAATTAAATTATCCCAGAAAATGTCAAAAATTAAACACGGAACGAATAATTTTTCATTTGCGAAGAGGGAATAACGTTTTCAGAGGATCGAGTTGTTAAAATTTCGCAATTACGTATTCTTTGATAGATCTTAGGCGTACGTTGTATCCCATAATTGTATGTCAAAGAAGGAAAGAGAAAAAATGCAGGAAAAAATAATTACGGATTTCAAAATTATTTCGTTCCGACAAAATGGCGCCGCCATATCGAAGCACTCTGCACTCGTACGCGTAAGAAAAAAAGAAAGAAAGAAATTAATGAAATGTGGTGATAATTTCACATCTACGACTTTTCGGACAAATCTTGAGCTCACTTTTTATATCCATCGAAAAAGAAAATGAAAGAAAAACAAAAAATAAATTATATCGCATCTCGTAATTACTTCGTTGTGAGTGTTACCGACAGATGGCGCCACCATGAGCATATCTGTAGGTACGATGGTCGGTAATACTAACAATTCACCGTACTACAAAAGGAAAAATGCAATCCGCACTAATTCGGGAAAGAATAAGCGAAAGGCGATTGCTTTACTATTAATTTTATTGTAACAATTAACGATGGATCGAGATTAGGATTCACATACAAGACGACGCGTCGACGCACTTTATCTCCAATGAACTCTTCGCACTTTTTTAGAGACAGATGGCGCTGGGGTAGCTATCACTACATATTGAAGCGCTCTGCACTTATACGAAAAAAAAAAAAAAAAAAA
>CAJDYZ010009022.1:1678-15156 GCA_903986555.1 Heterotrigona itama
ATTTTAGGATGTTTTTGGGAAAACGCACTAAGAGTTTTTTGTGTTTCAGCTCGCACATGTCTTTATATCTGTAAATATAAAAAAGTAAAAATGAATTAGATTTTTTCCACTGAAGCACTTATCAGTAGCTGTATTTGTAATTGTAGCATGAATGTAAATAGTTCTCCAATATTATCTGATTTACTGCATTCATTTTAAAAAAAACGTTCAATAATTAAAATACAAGCTTTTACTTTGATACTACAATTACACAATACCTGCAAGAACCAACGATATGTGATTGTTTTGTTCATTTTTCACATCTCTCAAAAATTTGGCCGCATTTCTAAGAAGCTAAGGCAGTGTGCTTCGATCACAAGATAAAATCAAATTCATTTTTTACCTCGAACTTTTATATTTCCAAATATAATAAACCAGTATATATTGCATTTACAATAGTATTTGTATAAATTTTATATGAAACGAAAAAAATCTGTAAATACATGTACTTATTTTCAGTCATTTTATAAAAAATTTATAAAAATATTCGAATAAATGAAGTATTATATAAAATATTTCATTTATTTGAATATTTTTATAATTTTTTATAAAATGATTAAAAAAATACATGTAACTACAGATTTTGTGTGTGTGTATATATATATATATATATGATACAAAATTAATCACTAAAAATATATCTTGTAAATACAATATGTACAAAGCAACTGCCAAAACCTCAAAAGAGAGTTGCCTTAACTTATTTGGAGAAAATGTTTAAAAAAAAAAAGTAAAAGAAACATGTGTGTTCGAGAAATAAACACTTACTTGCTACTTATTTTAATAGTACCCAAACTACTTTTCATAGAATGTTGTGTTTCTATTTTAAATAAATCATTATTTTTGTTAGTTATATTTGAATTATTTACTATATTCTTCTTTTCAACTATTTTACAATTCTCAGGTTTCTTACTTTCTAATGCAAAATCTGTTGTATTAGACAAGTCATTTTGTGATTTAGTTACAGTCAATAGATCAGTTCTGTCATTGCTGTTACACGTTCTTCCATCAATTTCTCCTGAACATAGCGGAAGTTCTATATAAGATGCATCTTTTGACGTATCTTTATCAGTTGACTTATCGAAAATATCTTTTCCCAGATACTTTGCCGTTAAAGAAATACGAGACTTCATAGAATTATCAACAGCATTTGATATATCTGTAAGTGTACTATCTTGAAGTATAGGAGGTTTATCACCTATTTTATCAGGTTTCACTGTTATAGCTGGCTGAACAGCCATAGCATTATTTTTTGGTACAACAATATATCTCTTGCCTCCCATTAGAGCAATATTCTGTGCTGGTTTTGGTAAAGTTCCATCGTGGCTTTGTAAAAATTCATGTTCTGTTTGAGCAAACCAACTGGTTTCTTTATTATCTGAATTTAAAGGAGAGTGTGATGTTGCAGAAGATGCTTTTGAAACCTTAGTAACATTTCGCGATTGTAAATCTGCATTATCAGATTTGGGTATTCGTTGAAGCTTTGGAGGAGTTGAATTTACTTGATGTTTTGATTTTGCATTTTGTGCACCTAGCATGCTAATTGGTATCAGTGGAGGAGGTGTCAAAGATGGATTCGTTTGAGATTGATGAAATTCTTTAGTATCCTGATGACAGTTCTACAACAAAATTAACACTATTTAACGTATAATTACTGTTAGCCTGTTTGCATTTTATTACATATTAATATATTAAAATGAATTAATATATTAAATAATTAGAAGACCAAAATAGATTTCAAAAAATCAAAATATGTATAATATTTAAATAAAAGATTTCAAAATTACGAAATAAATTATATATTATTTATATATGGAATTATAAAAAAGTATAACAAGTACTAACTTATTAAAAGTACATAAAAATTTTTATGAAAGTACAAAATGAAAATACATTTAAAAAATCTTAGAAAAATATACTTTTATTACAAAAAAAACCTACCTTGCAAACATAATTGTCACTCCGTGCAAATTCCATACCATCAACACACTCAGGATGATATAAACACAGACATACACGACATTGTAAGCTTGGTATCAATCCCGTACTCGTTGAGCATCTTATGCTACATGGTTCTTGAACTTTGGGCCTGTAAGATGTGCGTTGATTGGGGAGAGGGATTAGGAATAAAACACAAAATTTAAATAAGGGATTTTAGGATGAAAAGGATAAAGGAAGATACAGTTATGAAAAATATAGAAGGAAAAATTTTAACTATTTGAAAATAAAATTTTCGAATTCTGTAATTACACATATTTTCTATACAGCATGCACTTTAATCTTCAAAATGTGCTCTAATATATTTTTTAATTTATAATGCAAAATGTAAAATTATTTTTTTAACGTCTTTTCATTGCAATCATTAAGAAAATTTTTATATGAATATGAAATTCAGTCAATAAATAAATATATTAATTATTGAATAATAATTATTATAAAAGTCTAATGGAACAATTTTACATAAAAAATGTAACACATTTCTATACATTATGTGTGTAATAAAATTCTATGAAATTTTTTTCATAAAAAAATATAACAGATGCACATGCTGTAAATTTTTCATTGGACCTTTTTTAAAGCATATGACTATATCATCTTGTGATAATAAATATAAAATACTATTATCATCTTTAATTAAGCGTTTAGGATACCCTTGAATATTGCAAACTAATCACAATAGAATGCTATATTAAAAATTATTAAAATATCAGATACTTACGTTAATTGTCTTTTTGGTTTAGGCGGCGGTGGTTTTTCTACAAGTAGCTGACTTCTTCTTGTACTTGTCCTTTGAGGTGGAAGTATTTCTCTTTCTTGAGAAGATGATTTCATTTCTGCTATGAACAAAAATATTTGTAATAACAACTTTCCATAAAAATATAAAAATTATATGTAATTAATTTTTTAAACTACCAGACAAAACTGAATTATAAAATTTATACATTTAAAACTTTCAGCTATTAAACAAAGATATTTGAAATAACTGAATGACATTCTATATGTGGCAATTGATAATAGAAAGAGAATTTTTTACTTAAATACATAAATTTCACAAAATTTTACAAATAATAAAAATTTTATATTAACATTAATGCATACTTATTTGAGGAGTTTTCTTTGCAGGCACTTTGACTTTAAATCCTGTTGGTGTAGGTTTTGATTTAATAGTGGTTTTTGTAGATATTGGAGTTGGAACTGCTGCAGATTCTTCTGCAATTTTTCTACTAGATGTAGCTTTTTTATATCCCATACCTCTCTTTGGTGGAGTAGTAGATACTCCAGACCCCTATTTTCAAATTACAATTATTATTTATTGTTTATTATTAAAATTTTAATAAACTTAACATATATTTACCCTCATTTTTTTTGCATCTCGAATAATCTCTTTTTCTGGATCATCAAGTCCGATTGGTTCTTTGAAGAATGTAAAATTATCAATAGTTAATTCTTTTGTATTAACTGAAAAAAGATGTCATTATTATTATTTATTACATTAATTAATTATATATTAATGTACAAAACTATACTTACGAAATTCTGCAACTTCTCTGAAACTTCTTACTTTTTTACCCTTTGGTGTATAATAATAAATATCAGCCATTCTTTTGAGGCTAGAATCAGTACTTGCTCTATATACCAATTCACGTTTCCAACCATACTTAAAAGGTTCTTTGAATGCTGGATTCGACATATCAACTATTATCTTTTGTTTCCCAATACTTGATGGACTGGTTCCACGTAATAAACGAGACTTTATCGATGTTGCTGGACTACTGGCTGCTGATGAAGAGTTTGTTGATCTGAGAGAAGTTCCATCTGTTCTTTGTATTTCTGTTTCAGATTCATTTGGCATTTCAATCGAATCTGTTTCTGATTTATCAGACTCCTTTTCTTTCTTTATTTTATCAAAATCTAATATATGTTCACTATCGCGCATTCTATTGTCATCCAAGTCTTCATCATCTTTCCTTGTATCAAAATTCTTCCTTACACTATATCTACTTCGTTTTGTTAACTGCATCTCTGCTAGCTCGGCCTCAGCTATAATAAATCACATTAATGTTATCTAATTCCTTCAAAATCACTTTTATCATAAATTTCTTATAAAATATCTATGTAATTAAAAGTTTCTGTAAATTGAATAAATGCTTATATTGTAATTTTATTTATATAATACAACTATGTTAAATATATAGCATTCCATATACATATACATCATATTTATATAATTTCAAATCTCTGACTTATATTTAATTACAACATGAAACACTTAATTAACATAAATTCTTGAGATGTGGTTGAATTGTGATTGAATTGAATTCATTCAATAATTAACTCAGTTGCTTATTAAGCAATATAAATCTGCAAAAATATATTCATTCAACAATTAACTCAGACAATTTGTTATTTACATATATCTGTAAAAATATAATGGTCTGCTGTAAACAAAACATAGTTTTTCCACTCTCTTGATGACAATGGCAAACATAAAATTTGCATTTTAAATAAACCTGAATGTAATAATTACCGATACCAATTAATTTTTTCAAGATGTGGCTCGCTTGCTCGACTTCATTGTAGTCGCGCGTATCGAATCCATTGAACTCCATAGATTCCTCTGAGTTAAGGTCGTCCAGTTCCGATAGCTTCCGTTTGCATCCTTTTGTATTTAATATTGTATCACTTTCAACGATACTATTCGAATCAGCGTCGAACTGCTTTTTTTTAATATTGAGTTCCATACCCTTTTTCAGAGAGCTCTTAATATCGCCGTTCACATCCTGCCCGTCCATTTGGGTAACCGATTCCACTTTAATTTGCGACGCTTGTACATTCGGCATACTGGCAGCATCTAGGTTAGGTTCTTCGCGTGCCCCGTCGGCATTCCCGCCATTCACATTAGCACCGTCCATTGTAAGGCCCCTTTGGGACCGAACGCCGAGCCTACGTGCTTCAATAGCCGATATGTCGAGAATGTTGATTTTTCTGTTACTTGCCACTTCATAAAATACTCTACCGAAACGTCTTTGTCTCAACACTTGAGCAACCTCTACTACAGTCCCCTCGCGTCTGGGCAACACAATCCCGCGCTCATCTGTCTACGAGTGCGCATCACATACGCGCAGACACCACTACGCGCTATTTACACAACCGCCAGGATTTCTTTTCGTACGATTCCAAGCAATTCCACATTACGTCATGCTCATGCGAAATTATCCAGGAGAATTCTATTTTAATGGGAATCACTTAATTTCCATGAATAGAATACTTGAACTGTTCGAACGAAGAACAGAAGAATCCTCGGACAGGCACAAAGCGTCCATAAAACGCACGACCGGAAATGGCCGAAAAAAAATATCTTAAAGGCGCATTTTCAATGCATAACAGTCCCCAATATGCTATATCTTGAGAACAATTCTACGTTATTTGTAATTTTAAACGGAATTGTAACGCAAAATTCACTGTGAAATTCATAAAATTCAACGAATCGTTCCGCAATTTACACCGAGTTTAATATTTTATCTATACGGAAATGGCTGGTTAATTACTTGATATCCATATTCGACGTTGATAAATAATGCATTTGGCTCTCGCATTCTTTTTTTTTATTTGCTTGTATATATGAAAATGTAATATGTCAATGTGTATTTAATTTTAGAACATACCCGCGATAAATTAATTGAACCATGACCAAATTATTTCTTTGTGAAGGCACGCATACGTACATATATATATCGTATTCTACAAACACCATTCCTTACCACTCCAAAACAAAGAAGACAGCGAAGTCTGAAAGTCTGTGACGTGCACAGTGAAAACACATTTGGAATTGACAGTTTCCCAAATATTTCTCTTTTTCTTTTCTTTAATTATCAACTAATAAAAATATTACTTAATAATGTTATCAGTCTAACAAGGAAAATTTATATCTTCCGCAATTATATGTACAAGGTGAGCCTGAAGTTATGTTTTTCTATTTTACTACTAATTTAAATACGATTCTAAACTTACCGATTTTCCCTTGATAATTAAATCTTTTTAACAAACGGACAAATATTTAAAATCTTAATACACATTTTATTTATCGTGTATCGAAATTTATGTATATCAATAAAATAATAAATAAGACATGTATGAAACAAACTTATTAGAAAGACACTGTACAACGTGTATTAATTTGAATTAATTTTTAAATGATATTTGAAATAAACATACGTATATTAATAGATAATAGATGTACAATATTCCTTAAATTATGATTAAATACTTCATTCAATAATTTAATAAAGTGATTTATTTGAAATCTATTACACAAGTTTTTAATGCTATTATTGTACCATATAAAATTATATTGTATCCCCTATTTCTTAGAAATAAACACATCCCTCAAATGGAGCGTGTTTTGAAAGCTGTACCAGCAGACTTAAGAGTAAAAATGGAGGCACTTGTGCATGATTTAACTTTGGCATTAGAAGAAAGCAACAGCAGTGCAAATGTGAGACGCAGATGGGGTATTAGGAGAAGAGCCCGCTCTACGGGCAATATTCGTAAGTATAAAATAATGAAATATAAAAAAACATAATTTCTTTTGTCAAATTATTCCAATATTTTATAAGCTTATGCATTATGTTAATATGTCTAAAATAAAGATTAAAATGACATATTCTAATAACATTTCTATGAAATCAGTTCCAGTCTACTTCTACAAGGCAGACAAAGGATTGTTGTCAAGATTGTGTTTATAGAAACCATATTTCATTGCTCAAAGAAGTCAAATTTTATAAATTTTTGAAAAGTAATTTTTAACACTTGAAAATTATCAAAGAAATTTGGAAAATAATCTTTAAATACTTATTTTTTATTTCAGCATCACTTCGTATGAACAAACAATCAGATGACAGTTCATCTTCTATTTGTGACATTCATGTCCCAAAAAGTAACACTGCCTCTAAATACCAGTCTGATAGTGATGATACCAATCAAACAAAAAGATTTGCACGCTTTTCTAATTCAAATAATGCTAGTAACATTGAAAGTGACTCGGTTAATGAAAATTTTGTACCCAGAGTAAATCCACGAAGAAAACGGAAATTTAAAAGAATGGCTATTGATTCTGATTCTAATCCTTCAACCTCTCAGACCGTTGTAATGTCAGCAACACTTGCAAACAAAAAGAGAATTCTCCGTAGTGATTGTAAAAATAGATATGGAACAATATGGTAATATATTAAATATCAAATAAACGTTCCATAATAATAAAAGATTGAATTTCAATGTTACAAGTTGTCACAAAATGATCTTCTGTTGTAGGTGTGGAAAACGTAAAAGGTCTTGTAGGGAACGGTCTACAGATTGTGATATGAGGTCATTAAAACCAAACAGGAATACAAAATCAAAAAATCGCATCAAAATGCAAACTGAAGATGGTATTGATTGCTCAAGAATATCTAGTTCAAGCATTTCATCTAGTGATTCAGAAGCTGGACTTATCACAAATGACGAAGATCGCGAAGGTATTAAATTATCGATATGTACAACAAATACTATTAGATTGTATAATAAAAGATTCATTTTGGGAAATATTATGAAAATTACATGTAGTAATTACAATATGTTAGAATATTTAAAAGAAAAATATTGTAGTGGAATTTTATTCAATTGTAGTAAGTAACACAAGAGAATATGAATAAATAATAATCTTTATATTAGTGTAACATAATGAAACAATCGTTTCATATAAATAGATTTCTTTCATAATAAATGTAAAAATACATTGAGACTTTTTGAAAAAAAAAAAAAAAAAAACAGAAGCTTCAAAATAAAATGTTTGGAACAGAAAACGAAATAAAAAAATATATATACTACTGATTAAATAGTGCTTATAGCACTTTTTAAAAAATATTTTATATTTATATTTTATATTTTTTTTTAATATTTTATTACACAAAAATATGAATGTAATCAGTCAATCTTTTTTATCTTTAGGAGACGATGAACAATCAGACTGGATTGGAGAACCAAGCTGGTGGGACGATGGTGAAAGTGCCAATGAAGATAAAGTTAATACTGATTCTCCATTCCAAATGATGATACATGGAAATTTTGAACATACCACAATTGAAGCCAGGAAAAGTTACAGAAAAAGAATTCAAAGAATTCGAGAAGGTCTCAGTGGAAGAGAAATCCGTGCTGGCCGACGTCATGTTGACAATAAACCTGGATATTCGATTATTACGTCAGCCAATGAAAAAGTCTCTAGATTTTTACAAGATCCTACACAGAACGAACTTAGATTACATCCTATGCGACAGCCTGAACGAGAAAAACTTCGTCGGCTTGCAAATTTGTACAGTTTAAGTTTAAAAGGAGATTTAGGTTGTCCAATCTTATATAAAACTCGGCATACTACGCAAGCCATTTGCGTAGATCAAGTATCATTTAACCGATTTTCTGGTTACAAAAGACTGAGAAGAACTCCACCAAATTCACCTAATTCAGAATTAATGATACCTAATCAAGAGCATCAAATTTCTAATACGAGTTTTGGTTCACAAGTCATAAGTCCTACATCAAATTTAGATTCATTGCAAACTTTACCACAATTTTCTCACTTCAAATGGGATTCAAATAGCATGGATATTGAAATTCATGGAAAACCGAAATCACATGATTTTGATCATTCAAAATCAAGTTAAACCAAATAACGTTTCAAATAATGTTTCATAAAATAAATTATTTATGTGTACATTCATATGGTGCTTCAATATATGACTTTTTTAACATATAAAATTATTAAATTTTCAATGTAAGTTTGTTATATTATTCTCAACTGTGATTATAATTATTTAAATATATAATTTTCTTAAATATTTTCAACCAGTTTGGTAACAAATTTGTCAACTGTTTTGTATCCAATATTCTTTTTATCATATATATTTACATTAAAATTTGATTCAAGTATTATACACAACTTAATATATTGCTAATTTAAACATTATTTATTTTACAAATTCTGAGGCTTTTTAATTTCTCTAATTTTTAAATAACATACTCATTTATTTGTAATCAGTCGGTAAAGAAAAATTATATAACAGTAAAATATTAAAAATAATTAATTTACATACTTTATTGACACAATGTTCAAGACTTTTTACCCTCTGTTATTTTTTTTTGCGCAGCAAGTACATTTTCATTAGCAAGCATTTGAAACTCCTCAAACCGTTGTGATATCCTCTGGTTCATCTTCAAATATTTTTCCATGCAGTTTAGAGCACAAGTTTCTTCCTTTGCTTTGACATCTCGTGTAGTAAATTCATTTATACAATCAATGAAACAAGTTTCTATCAGTTTATTATAGGATGTCACAAAGTCTCGTACCTGAAGTATTATAAAAATCCTAATTCAAATTTCTATTCTTTACAATTTATTTTTATTTTTACATAACAAAATTTACAATCTCTCATCTTTGTACTAACGAATATCATATTCATCATCTATTTATAAATGTTTAATTCAATTTTTCTATAAAACGATACATTTGAAACAACTACAAATACATACAGATTTAATTTGTTCAGGATCCACATTTGTAGGAACTTGCATTGCCATTGCTAATGATTTAGTTTTTGTTAAGATACCTGTACACAAATACTTTATTGATATACTATAAAAAATTAAAAGGAATTTCGATGTAAATTAATTTAAGGTTAGATTCGAGCTACTCTTGTAAAGCACGTGTAAGCTCAATACACATGCACATTCCACGTACGTACATGTAAAATGTTGAATTACTTACCTTCCTGAGAATTTTATAGAGATTTTCGATCCTAAAACTATCAAATCGAAAAGTTTCGCAATCATATGTTCGAAAACTTGTCTCTATTAATCAGTCATACATTTTTCGGAACACATAAAGCTACCTTTTCGAATATCTATAGAAATGATATATAAAATAAGATAATAATTAATAATAAAATTAAATATAAGCAGACTATGCAATTACTCAATATTTGTTTAATTGAATAATTTATGTTTACATATAAAATTATATTTCTATAATTATATTTTTAAGATACTGTTCTATAATTATATTTTTAAGATACTGTAAGGAGTTAATGAGAAAAAATATAGAAAAAATATTATTGCGTAAATCAATGTATAATCAATCGTCTTGAAATTAACATAAAAATTATTTATTATTACCGCGCAAAATTTATTAATGAAAGGATAAGGACTACATAAAGAACCAATCAAGCTACGGTAGAAAACGAACAGATGTTTCGTGTCAGCAGTTAATCGTAGTATTCAGAGACAAAGTGTGGCTTTTATTTTGGATAATTCAAGGATCTTTTATTTGGAAGGTAAAGTGACTGTTTATATATATTATTTTAGTAATCAATTTCTCTATTAAAATGAGGCAAATTTATAAATTTAGTAAATATGCATTACGGTAAAGAATTAAATATTGAAATTTAAATATATGAAAAAAAAAATTAAACGTAGTACATAATAAATTATAGTAAAATAAGTATTCATCAATTCATCAATTATTTACTTGGTTGTATAAACATTTTTATACAAAATCATTTTCTATACATTATTACATCGTCTATCAAATAATATTCTTATATTATGCGAGATTTAATCTATGATTTAAAAAGTATTTCTTTTTTTGAAAATATATATTTTTTTGTCTAATTTTCTATTGTACCTTACTGTAAACTTTATTAGTCAACTATAGTAACGATGCAAAAATAATTGACAAACGAGAGTTCGTAAAAGCAACGAAATTTTTAAATACATATACGTTACACAAGTGCATCCTAATATTTTCAAGCAAAATTAACAAGACATATATTTTCAATTCGTCGTACACATACTGTTGTACTACAATAATGTTTGTATTGTGCTAAATTCCAGTCAAATTTTACAAAATTACGAAATGTTACCCACAAAGTTCTTTTGTTTTTTATTAGTTGTAAATCACAATGCTTTATTGGCGCTGTTAGCATTGTGTTTCGTGACTTTTTTGACGGCAATGCTATATCCATTACCAATTGCTCGATAAAATGATTAGCGAATAGATTCCAAGTAAGTGAACGATTAATCTTTATCAATTTTTTCATATGTAACCTAATTTCAATACAATCAAATTTTGTTTGATACCATAAGGAAATTGTTATATGCAATGAACGTCGCTTTCTATAGATGGCGCAGTGCTTCAATTTTTCGTTTTTATTCATACCATTGGATTTATTTAAATTTATTTCATACGTACACATCTACGTGTATATGTATGCGTGCGTTATATACTTACGTAATTTTTACGATTTTAGATATTTAACAATCCATAAAAATAACTTTTCATCTTTTACGAAATTGCTTTCGAATTGACAATGTTTTTACTTACTATATATTAGCGATATAATATTTTACAGTCTCATACATCATTGTAATTAATTATTGTACGCGATACAATATTGTATTATCGTAATTATATTATTTCAGGCATTATGTCGGAAAAGGGAAACTCGGTCGGTGCAAGGTTTCAAAGGATGTCACACGATAATCGAAATATTCCTTCAATCGGTAAAACTCTAAGTTCTCTAACCGATAGAAGATCATGTCTGACAAAGTCACAACAGAAGTCGTCTGTGTCGAAAATATCTGCGAACAAGAAGAAAGGAAAATGGACGAGTAACTCGACCGCGAAGTATCAACACGCGATAAGTATTCCTATTAAAGATGAAACTATAAAAGTAAAAGCCGTTGAATCCAAAGGATACACGGATTCCATCGGCAACAGAAGCTACGAAGATACGATTGACGACGATCCAATTACTATGTTGCGCAAAGAAATGCAAGATTGGAGAATTAATGAACTATTAACGTCTAGAACTGAAGAGAAACTTACTGGAACACCGAGTGAACAACGTAGTTACAATTACAGTACGTTACGAATTAATTCATTAAAGGAACACCTACAAAGTATTGTTTTTCACATTTGTAACTAACCATCGTTACATTTTCATTATTCACAGTCTCATCCGGAGAAACCACGAAGAGGCAGCAAAGTTCTATCGATGTTTCCAAGGCTTCTACAATGCGTGCGAATTTGCCGGCTACGTGAGTATTAATTTTTATGCATGTTTATTTATGCCATTTGTGCAATTTTATCAATGTAGATTCGCATTTAAACGCAGATTCATGGCAAATTAATATTAATGCAATTTTTACGTAATCCTGAATGGAAGGAATTCGCATTCCATAAATTTGAATCACAAATCAGGCTGCATTGTGCTTCTGTCATTGGACAAGCATAATGCTTCTTCGTGCTTGCTTCTTTTTAAACATGTGTTCCGTGTTCACGCGGAAGCGTAAAATGTGTATTTATTTAAGTATGAATTATTGTTAAATGTTTTATCATGGTGTTGTGATAATTGAGTGTATGACCAAGGTAAGTGGGGAGAAAATTTATTTTTCGCTGGTAGCAATTTTTCGTGACCATTCTAATAATGACTTGTGATAAGGCGCGCGTTTTTCTTCATGTTCGATAAGACGTGACCAAGCTGATTGCTATGCGTCGAATAACGAAAGAAAGAAAGAGGCTCGAGAGTACCTTACATAAGTAACTGTAAATGAAGAACGATGGGAGAAACACAGTAGTGTATCTTCGCGATGCATATGTACACGCAGGAAAGACTACGTCATTCTGGAATTTTCGAAAGTTTCGTCTAACCGGTTTCTGATTGCGCACACAGTAAGACCCGTTTAAGTACTCGTTGCTGCTTGCATCAAAAGATGAACTCTGTGTAGCGTTTTAATTTAATTAGCTGTTTACTTTTTTGTTCGTTAAATTCTAGATGAACATATATGTATACAATGACGTAATATTTCGAATGGAATTAATCAAAACACGTAGGGAATTATTATTCAAATTTAATTACAACTTTGAAGGGTTATTGATCGTTTTTTAAAAGCATACTTCGTTCTAAATATACGTACGTAATTAATCATACTCAGATACTTACAACTTGGCAAATTAGACAAGTAATGGTTACACAAACAAGGAGGATATTTTTCGGGATGTCAGGTCTCGCTTTAACTTTCGCGCGCTTTTAATGTGGTTCGTCACGGCGAACGGTTTAACGTGCACACAGATAAGGCGTATATTCATCTGTGGAGGTCGTTGTAATTCGTCGGCAGTACCGTCACGAATGAAAAATGATAATGAGCATAGTGCTGTAGGTTAGTGAGAACAATAGCCACTTACACTAATCAACGGAGGTGCATGCCACGTGCGTTCGGTAGTAAAAATATTTTCGACGACAGCCCGTGCCGCGAATGAGAAACGCCGAGACATTGCCGAATTTGTCCCCGACCATGAAGTCGTTCCTCTGTCGTGACTGAATTTTTGATCGTTAGGCATACATACGTGC
>CAJDYZ010009023.1:29236-42297 GCA_903986555.1 Heterotrigona itama
GATTGAGATGGGGGCTTCAATTAAACTACGGATATTTATTGTTGGAAATTTAAAAATGTAGAAAAATATGTGAAAAAGTGAAATGCTCATTGTCACATTTAATGATTAGAGAAATTTCCATTCTGCTGGGATTTCCATTCACTAATTGTGTTGCGTAAGATATTAGATTTCCATAGATACGTGATTTTAAATACGGCAAATCAGTGTATTAATTAGTTAATACTGGAAAACATTAAAGTGTCAACCGTTCGGCGCATCAAACGAATAATTATAGAAGAATTTCACTTCGTTTGCGAATCGTTCTATCGGCGAAATCTTTCAAATTTGCCGTAAATCAATCGTCACGTGCGTTTGAAGCAATCGAATAAAAATAATAAAAAAATGATTATCTGGAAATGATAGCGGGAAGGATTTTGAAACGGCTATGAAGAATATTTTCTACGCATTGAAAGCGTAGAAAAATCATTCGCAGAAACACCGGAAATCGTCCGATGTTTCGATATTGTAGCATCAAGTTGCAGGCAATTTATTTACGTAGAATCCTGAAATATCGCTGCTCTGTGTGTAGTGCGATTCAGCGCCAATTTCAGGGTCTATAGAATAGCATCGGGATTTCCATTAACCATATTTCCAGCGGATATATGCTCGTAAAAATCATCCACCATCGTTCACGATTCGATTTCTTTATATCTTTCGTTGCTGCAAAGCTCAGCGTTTTGCAAACTTTTTTTTCGTAGAATATATCGTATCTATAGTGCATCTTCTTCTTTAGAAATTAACATTTTAACTCTGGGATAAAAAGATAATTTTATACTTGAACAAGATTTCACTCGACAGCATATTTCTTTTTCTGTCTACTCGGAAGGAAATTTTTGTATTAAATTTTTCTTTTATAATTATTATTATATTATTACTAATTTATGTTTATTTTATAAACGCAACGTGGATTTGTTAGACATTCTATAAATGAATGACTTCATCACCGTCGGTGATCAAAACAAGAGTTAAGAAAATTCAATTGCCAAATTCTTTTATCAGATTTTCCTCTCACGGAATATTTTAGATTTCTAAGTGAAGTCAATATTAATTTCAATATTAATTTTATAATTTTATAATTGCACAAAGTTCATACTAATTTCATAATTTTACATAATTATTCTCTCTGTGATGACCAAGTGACAACATACAATCACCGTTCGAAAGTTAGAAATATTTAATCACTTGGAAAATTTTTGTATCAAGTTCTTGCTTAATCAAATATCTTCAGTATAATTATTACAAATTGAATTCACGTAATAAATTAATTTTACAATTAATCACTTAATTTTATAATTATACAGTCATTCTCCTTCTACAGGCTCACCGCAAGGATCATTGTCTGAAATTTTGAATCATCAATCTTTCTCCGAGGAATAACAATCTCAAAGGTTTAATTATCGTGCAGATCTTTGATCTGTTGTACACCTTCTACACAGGTTGTACAATTAAACAAACAGTCAAAGGTTACGGCGTGACTTTCACTTGGCGCGAGTGTCTTATCCTTCGATAAGAAAGCGTGGTTTCCGCGTTCTGACTCGATCTTCCTCCGATTAGAAATCGAAACGCGCGTTATTGGTTTTAATTACGAAAGCATACCCTTGTCAGAGAGGTGCAGCCGCGAACTTAAATCGTCGATCAGTTTCGATGCTGTCGGAGGTGGCCCGTAGCTGTAGACCTTTGATCGATACTCGATGATGATTGGTTTCAGAGAGTTGGGAGATTGGTACCTGGAAACAGCTGTGATTTCACAGACATGTAGTTAATAATGAAATTTATGATAGATCTGTCCACGATATGAACTCTCGATTATCTCTTGCGCAGTCTGCAGAAAGGATTTCTCGTGCAGAGATACTTGTAGACATTTTTCGTGTTATGTACAAAATGTATTGAAATTTTATTGACATTAATTGCGAATATCAATTATTATGATTATATCAATTAAATTTGAAACTGTCACAATATGTAGTATAAATAAGTCTGAATATTCACTGAGAATATTCTTTAACATTAATGTTAATTTTTTTTTTTTAATATATGTTTGCAATAAAATATCCTGTTACTTCAAGTTAATTTCAAATTTATCAATATGATCATCAAACATGGAAATTGCACAGAATGCAAGTGCAATAATGAGAAACAATAGATAATATATATTTTCTACCAAGATTCTATCTTTCTTTTATTTACATTTGTATAAAAATCTGCATTATATTACATTTAAATCTCTCAATGTATAATGTAATATAATTCAGCGCGCACGTAAAATGTATTATTGTGGTAAATGTTGAATTTCGTGTGCGCAGGAAGTAAGAAAGTAACAAGAGATTCAAGATGAATTTAAATTTCAAATATCTTATATAAAATTTCAAAGGAAAAAAAAGAGGATGATGAATCGCAAGGATCAAAGATTCGGTAAAATATTCGAGGCACCACGGAAGATTTGCAATTCAGAATATATACACGAACGTCGTGTCGCCGCGAATTGACAAGTGGTTTTGTCACCTACACGTTTCTTACGGCCACGTGTAATAAAACGTAAAAATTTCTTCATTTCTGACAAATTGGACGGCAAGTGAGAAGATGGTTACAACACCTGTAATCTTCATAATCGCCCGCAATTTACACGCCAACGAAAACGATCGCTCACGATCATTTGCGTACGATTCGTGCGAATAGTTGAACGTTTATCGTTTCGTCGTTGCGTCTGTCCGGTTATCTTCCACTTTATCGTATGTTTTTCCTACGGAAGAACGAGATAAAACTACCTCGATGAAGAATCTGCTGGTGACTCAATCCTCTACTCGCAGTGCAGGATTATCTTGCAAATAGATAGAACGCAAACATTGTTTCTGATTCGATAATTTCTTGCGGAAAGTTACGGTCTCCCGTTGAAAACGAGCAGGATATGTGAAATTCTAGGTTTATATTCACATATCATTGGTTTTATGTGATTTTTGGAAAGAAAAATATTTTCATTAGTTACTGGAAAGTAGTTGGGACAAGTGTTATATTTCCTTGGAAAGTAAGATAATATTTCATATAACGAAAAATCTACGAACTGTTGATATATTAACAACTGTATCTACACATGCAATTTAAGAATTTTATTAAATATTTAGAAAATATAAATTATGTAAATATAAATACTGAGATTAAAATATAGTATTTTTAATACAAATATTGAAAATATAAGAAGATACAAGACAGGAGTTTAATTTGTGCGTCACGCTCTCACTTCAACAAATAAAAGATCTTTGAATATTCCCAGAAGGTCTAAGAATGAAAATCTTGAATGATAAAAAAGAATGGCAGACTTAAGAAAGTAATAATACTCCAAAAATAAATAATGTAAAAGTTTCTTGCTTCCTGCAAGAATTCGCGCACAACCTCGATTAATGCAATAAAACAATATCCTCCGTGTAATTCAATTTTTTACAAACTTCTTCGGCAAATGTAATTTAGACAGCGTTTTAATGACTCGATCCAGCTACGGTGTATAATCCTCTGAAGCAGAAAACCGGAACGATTTTCCTTGACGGAATAATCGAATTTCTCTCCTGTGCTATGTTGATATCGCTCTCCATTTTAATAAAAGTTATTTTTCATTTCGCTATTGAACGGAGAAACAATTCGCGCACCTTGAATACTGATCGTATGTTTTCATGGTCAAAGTATCCTAAAAGAATCAATGAAATCTACGTGAAATATCTCACGAAAGTACTTGAACACTACCATATATTTTATGTGTGACATATACTTTAATAAAAAACACCTATTATGATTGCATTGGTATATTTTGCAAAATTTAGCAATCTGAAAATGTATGTTTAATATGGAAATAAATATACTACGTAAATGGCCATCTTAAATACGTAATAACTGTTACAGATGGTAGTACAGAATATCAAAAATACAAAGATCCAGTGACGTTGCTGTGACGTCGTGACCTCGTGATCTCCACCGTTTAACGATCTGCAATATCACTGTGTCCACACATAATATATTCACAAAAAGTTGCAAAGCGACGAAAGAAAACCGATCAAAGTACTTAGATACAACCACTGCTCGTTGAAATTATCAGTTTGCTTCAATCACTGCTATTTGCTTCGATCCTTCGTTCATTGTCTATAATTCATTCATCTCAAGTTCGCTTCGTTCAACACTCGACGAAAGGAGAACCAAGAAAAAAGGAAAAAAGGATCCCCTGTATAATTTCATTTTTTCCCTCGACTCGAATCTTCTCCACTCTCTGCCGAAACGGCGACCGGCGACAATAAAAATAATCGAGCGGCGATAAATTAAAAGCAAACCACGCCGAGAACTGGAGCGCACGCCGGCGAGCTTTTTAGAATGTAACGGCGAGCAGTGTAGCGGGAACGTGGGTAAAAACGAGCGGAAGCGTGTAATTTCTCCGATCGATGATTACTTAGGCCGCGTTACCGCGTAACGATGCAACAGGCCGATCGCGATAGCGCGGAAATCGCGCACGCATCGGACTCTCTCGGCCGGCCGAAGCCGGATTATCATTCGCGAAGAATTTTAACCGCTACCTTCACCAGCCACCGAACAATATATCAGCCGTCGCCTCGTGGCCGCGTGCACACGAACCCGCCGCATGATTGTCATTATCTAAGATGCCAGCGCGTGATTTATACGTGGCCTTTTGACTACCGAGCCGAGCCGCTGCTTCTTCTTTTTTTTCTCTCTACTTTTTCTTCTTCGATAAACGTCGATATCGGTTCAGCACCGAGCACACGAATTCGTACGAACCGTGGAGAAATTTTGATTCGGCATACGTTCTTCGTATTTAAAGGGAACGAGATCTCCTGTCACGAGATATTTCAAAAGTTCAAACGAATTCGAGACCTTTTTGTCCCTCAAAAAGCGGTGCCAGGAAAGAAAACATTCCTCTCGAAGGAATCTTCCTTTTTTTTTTAAATTTTCGCTCCAAACGATTTTGCACAGTGCAGTGTAAACGAAAGCAGAAAATTTAGAAAGATAGACATCGATATTCTGATTTTGGACATCACTCGACCAAACAGAAGAGGGAAACATGAGTTATCCTGTGCCCCTTCCTTGAATCGTAACAGAAACGAAGAGGAGCAACTGAGAGGAATGAAGATGATCGTAGAATATTGTTGAATATACGTGAACTTTCAGGGGACACACTGGTGTGTTATTCCTCCGCTGGTTTATGCTCCTACCGCATATGCGATCGCCGTTAAATTCACAATGGCCACTTTCCTCTACGCGCGAGAACGCGATGCGAATCGACGATCGCGATAGTAGCCACGTTCAATGGCCATTCACAATTCGCGCGAATTAAAAAGCCACGGCGTCGAACCGGCGAAATACGACGCAGGAACCTGTTTTCTAAGCCAAACGTGGAAACACCTCGCCCCACGCTGCCTTATCCGCAGTTGTCAGCCTTCGCGCGAGGAACCAACAGCTGCCGGATAAGCGCAGGTAAACGAGGAGCCCGCGCAAACATCGAGAATTCTACATAATAATAATGTGCGAGGGAAAACGGCCGTTACACGGATAAATTTTGCCGGCTCCTTGGTATCGAGCCGGCTTGCAACTGCGTTTTGTATCGTAGATACAGCTTGCGGTTCCACGTCTTGGCCAGTTCTTAATCCAGATCTTTACTGCGGCCGACAAAATCCACGTAACGCGGAGGCTCGCCGAAGAACTCGCGGGACTTCCTGCAGAAAACGAGGGATTTACAGTTTACAGCAGAGAGGAATTGAAAGAAGAATATGTTTTTTTTTTTTTTTTTTTTAAATTTCTATGGGGAAGATGCGCGAATGGATAATTCATTGGAATTGCTCGCTGAGCTTTCGAGTTTCAGAGACGGTCGTTCTTCTTGGCTTGGTTGAATTTCTAGACGATTTTTAGAGATTCGGTTTGATGAGAATTAATTTCCTTTAGTGGATAGAGTACTTGCTTGAAATGAAACTGGAATCTCATGTTCTGGAGATGATTGATTCAATGGTTGATTGATTGATATGTAAATCCATTATTTTATAATTTTGATAATTATTATAAATCGAGGATTGAAAATTAATATACTCGATTTCTACAATTTGTTTCTCAAATCGAATTGCTCTGCGGCTATCTAAATCTCTCGACATATCGTATCGAAGTTTCAGCCATGCTCCGACCATTAAATCTTCGCGGCCTTTTTGCATTAATTTTATACTGTGCTCACTGTGCAACGATTAAACGGACAGTGATTCGACGAGCGATAACGCGTTCGTATTGCGGACAGGGGCAAGATTGCGTTCAGGAGCATCCGTTTATGGTTGCATTGGCAACCAGTATGTTATTATCGCACGACGTGTTAACGTTCGCATTTTATTCTCGATTACGTCGCGTCGATATGCAAATAACTAATGCATGCAGATCGAGCTGTATTGAGATCTTAATTTTAAACCTGAAAACGCAAACTGTTTCGAGCGATACGAACCGGAGGAAAATCGATGTAACTCGTGATCATAAATTTTCCTCAGCTGTCTACAATTATTATTCGTACGAAAAATACTCACTGGTTTTATCGTGCCAATTTTTCCTACAAAATATTCACAAAACTAAACTCAGAGTAATTCTCCGAGTTTCGAAATTTACTTTATATTGTATTGTCATATTATTATAATTATTTTTTAAATCAATGCATATGGGACCATGAAAGGATCATTATACCATTCATCAATTCGATATATCTGTTACCAATTTTACAAAATAAAAATTAATGATAAATATTCACAAAAACTCTAAATTAATTTTACTCCACGTTCATACATGTAATATATTTAACTCACGCTGAAGAATACAATGTGACAGAATTTGTACAATTTTTATTGTGAAAGTATTTTAAAACAGCCTACAAGAACAACAACCCTATAATCATAATTTCAATAGTCAGCTATATACTCCAATTAAAAATCCGAGAACTACCAATTGTTATAAGTGGTTCATTTTTTCAATGAATGCATTAACGAAGTACGAAACAAAATGTCTGAACATCACAGACAATAAAAATCACAGTGGCAATAACCACTAGACTAGTAATTGCAAACTAGACTAAACTGGACTGAACTGAAATTATAATTCCAGTACAAAATAAATAAAATAAATCTCAGGCGTTTTCCCGCGTCGTTTCCGCAATGAGAACAGAGACAGGAAGTGACAGCAACGCGTTATCCTCGCCTGCGTTGAAAAAGAAAAGAAAAAGCGCGGAAACTCGATCCGCGTGATCTCAACTCCGGTGATCGAGTGTTAATCGTGTAAAATAGGCACAACACGCACAGCGTAAAATCACGTTTCCGGACAACAGAGAAACTGCTGCAACTTGGAAAAAATTTCCACCAACACTGTTAGCCGGGTCTATTATCCTTCGTACGTACTAGACAGGTTGGAAGTTACATTCGGTTTGACACTCACGACTCCACGGATGAACTCCACGCGATTGTCGAGAAAGGAATGGTTGGACACGCGTATCACATTTCCCTTGAAATAATTATTGCATAACGGTTGATCAACGATTACCGTTGACCCTTCTAGCCGATGTAAATTAACGCGGAATTTTTCCATTCGAACGCATGCTGTTACCGATAAAGGAAAATGACAAGGCCAGTTGTCACGCGGTCGAATCGAGAAATTTTTATACTTAGCTTGCGCAGCCATATTACAAGTATTACAAGCCTAGAAATTAAATCCATTTTATTTTTTGTTTTAAATAAATTCACAATTTTTCCGTTCTTTTTTTTCTTTTTCAGATCAATTCTAATTTATTCAAGCTAGTAAGTTGTAATAGAGTATTACTTGGTTTCACCGAGCTATTTCGGAATTAATGATCATTAATTACCATCATTAGTTAGACTGCCGATGTTAACGGAATATCTTTGCATTCGAATGTGCTGCTACAACGTTGCAAGGCTAATTTATGATCTCATCGAGGAATATGAAAAAAAAATCTGTGTCTTAACAACAAAGTTGTGTAGCTAGATTGAAAATTTACTGCTTCGTCCGACATAGACAATAATTCGGTACTCTTTCAGATAAATTCGACACTTTTCCACGATCTGGAACAATTGGCACATTGAACGGTCCAACGTGTTTCACACGAGAATTTTCATGCCTAGGAGATTAATCGCTCGAAACGATGAATTTTCACGAAGGACCAAGCTCTCTCGGCTTCGCGATCAAGGAAGACGACCAATTTCGTCGCGCTAATGCGGCTGGAAATTCGCACCTACGTCGCGAAAAAATTTGCATTGTCCATATTGGACGTGTCAGAATGGAAGAACGTGGTCCAACGACTATGAGAAGAGGCCATTCAGAAAGTTGCAAACACTTAGATTTCTCTAAACTTCGTAATGTTTAAAATAAAGTGAAGCAAAAGAAATAGCAGACTGAAAAAGATATGAAACGAATCCTTAGACAGCACGTATAGAATTAAGAGGTACATGTAAATTGTTGGAAAATTTCACAAATAAAAAATTGTATTAAAGATAACATCTGACGTTATCGTGTTTCAAAAAATTATCTGTGCATTACTATACTTTAACGTTTCGTGAAGATAAAAGATGGAAAAATAGAGAGGAAGAAACTGAATCTTGAGTCCCGATAAATCGGAAACTGCGATGGCAAAAGAATTTTGAACGAGAAGAATTTCGGGACGAGATATGGTAGGTAGGTAGCCAACCAACGAGCGCAAAATAAGACGCATACATTACGAGCTTTAATAATCCGAAGTCGATTTACATGGTAATTGCTAAGCTTTCTGGTCCCAAATTACCTCTCAGCCGAGCCGTCAAAGAGTCGACGAGCAGCCGACAACGCATCCGAATAATAAGTATGCAAACGGTACGAATGAAAGGGTGAATCAGCCATTTACCGGAATGCGCCCCAGCAACGAGAGAACAAAACCAACAACCTGAGAGATCGTTAACTTTGCTCGATTTTAAAATCGACGAATCAAGTCACTGAATGACTTTTGATCGAACAGAGTGAAATGTTATAATATTATAAACAGAATAAATACAGAGAGGCGATAATTTGTTAATTGTCTACAGATTCATTGATCATCACAAATTTCAATCTGCATTGAGCTATGGTCAAAGTATATGCGTGTTTTGGAGAACTCAATGCAATAATTAGATGTTAATATACGAATAAAAAATGGAAAAATTAAGTTTATGAATCTGTATGGAATGACAGACAAAAGGAAATTCAAAAGATAAATGAATATATACAGTGACAAATAAAAATTGCAAAAATGGAAAAATTAAATAAGTGTGCATTCAAGAGATAAATAGTGACAGTAATGGATAAACGTTAGAATATACTTTAGAATAGATTATTGTTGTACATGATAAATAAGTGTTCCTTTTGTATATTTGTGCAAGTTACAGGCTAGACGTTTCGTTAACATTCTACACGGTAGGTGAATATTTGCTTAATATCTGCGACAAATTATCTTCAATGTTCAAATGTTTCTTCATCGTACATACATGTTAGATTGGTACGTATGAAATGTCGTTTTCAGATGCATTACGATACATACGACAAATACACCACGTATTTAATTGAATTATTTCTACAAGATTCTATTATTATCGAGTCATCAATTTTCATCAAAGTTCAAAGTTGCAGTCTCTTTTAATTAATTTATGTATTAAAGAATTATCCAAATATCTTTAAACTTCCCCAAATGCTAAACATACATGTTTCCCATTTTTGCAAAGCAAAAATTTATCCGGGAGGGAGGCTATTTTTTCCAAAAACATTTAATGTTCTCGTCGTTCGTGGCGACTAATAATTAAATCTATGACTTATAACAAATTCCTTCTAAAATATGAACAATGAGATAAATCCAAGCTTCGAAATTTCACAAAACGCACCAATCTAATTTACAAATTATACCCCTGGTATTATTCACGCTCGTGTAGAAAAACGAAACAGAAAAGAAAATCAAAAACAAAAGAAAAAAAAAAGGAAATGCGAGCTGGAATGCGAGCCATTCGACGAAAGGGGCTGGTCGTTTCCGTCGGAACGGTTCGGCAGGAACGCCTCGGCAGGGAGAGACTCGCGACGCGTCGCGATCGTTCCAACATTATCGCGGAATTCCAGGCGTCGTTCCCAGCTTGTTATCAGGTAGGATCGAGAGATCGCGACGCGAGTTCGAGCGCAGGCCGCCTTTAATGACCCTGCCGCCAACGATCGTGGACGAAGTCACGAACGGAACCAGTCGGAGTACGTTCCAGTGCGAGCGAAGATGTCGGCGACAGCCAAGATTTCACCTTTCGGCTCCGTGTTTATCCGCGTGGCTGGACGCGCGGCTCGCATCTCCGGGCCACCGATTATTTCGATTAGCCTTGAATGCCGGCCATTGTTTCAGACAACGCGATTCCTGTTGTACGCGATGGCCGAGCTTCTTCCCCACACGCGGACACAACCGTTAACCTTTTCACGTCCTACTTCGACGTTGGCCGCCATGTACGGTTGGACGTGTACGTACGTACACGCTCGAATGTGACTCACAGATTCGCGCGAGAAATATGAAATATGAATTGTACGGTTCGCCGGCGACGGGCGAGTTACAGAGGAGGCGCGAGGTATTTTATAATAGTCGCGAATAGAGAAGAAAAAAAGAAAGATCGTGAGCAGAATCTATCCTACGCCGTCTTGTTGATGTTTTACGTTAATGCTTCGGTTTGGGTTCGGTTCTCTTCTCTTTTACGTGAAAATATTAACAGGAGGAAAGAGAAAATATTAACACGCGGAGAAAGATCGCGAAGAAGTGCGAGGTATTTTACTTGCAAATCACTCCCCACTGCCTCCAATGGAAAATCGCGAGCCGTTCTTGTCACTTGTAAATGTTTTACGTGACTTCGATCCGGGTTTCGTCTGTAGATGTGGTTAAATCCCCTTTTTCATAAGTAGTCGTGCGAAAATACTAGAGGAGAGACGAACACGTTATTTGTCGTTGCGTTCGAGCGTAGCTTATTCTCGAAGCACGTCAATGTTGTATGTAATGTAAACTGGCTTTAATCTGAGTGTTCGTTAATAGGTAAAGCTAAATCTCCTTTCTTACACTGTAGCTTGTGTAAAGATGAACATATTTACTATAAAAAAAATTCTTCTGAATATTTTACGTCCATCTATCGTGATCATATTGAACATTTAATATATAATATATACAATATGATATAATTCTAAACCTGTAATTATTACGGTCTCTCGATCGCTAATAAAATTTTCGACAGACATCCAAATATTTCCATCATGTCACTATGTGTATGCAAATTTTATCTCATTCGCGTTGTCTACTTTCGTTGTAAAAATTTCGACTTTCATGTAATTAAGAATGTCTTCGACGTGATACTGTCTGAATGATGAACTGAATTCATTTAACAAGTTCAATAGCAAATCTACATCGTTAGATCGAGTTTCGCAAGATAATCGCGTGAATACGGATCAAAGGGCAGCAAAAATTCGTGAAACGATGACGGATGTAATAATAGAATCAATTACGATCTCGGTGAAAATAAATAATAACGTCAAAATGATGTGAGATTGCGTGAGATTAACACAGAATTGCGACCAGCTTATTATGTCTATTATCGCTTCGCTAACGTAACAGTATGTTTTTACAAGAAAACGCGTCGACGCGATGGCACCTCGTTTTCTGTACGCGTTGTGTCTCAAGGTGACGAGTTTGCAACTTTGAACTGTCCGTCAATAGTTGTAAATTATAATTATTCCCGAGAATCGATAGACGATATTAATTACTGTTAAAGTAGATCATTATTACCAGAATTTATAAAACGTCCTTTTTTTATGCTGTAATGTAATGCATCGTCTACAATAAAAATAGATCAGAATACACGCATAATATAATATACGTGCAACGAGAGAGTTAAAATGCTTCTGAATATCTTCTCAAAGCACGAATTTAAATATACTCATACTCAACTTTCCTCAGCAGATCAACAATTTAATTGCACGATCTTTCGTAGGCATTCAAGAATCCAGTATGTTACAAAATACCGGTTTATCTACGCATGTTAATTGCAGCTAATTGATTCTCAGAAAGCATTTCCATTAAAAATTGCATCTTGTTTTATTGAACTTCAACGTCTCATGGTTATTAATTTCAACGAAATCGATTCTCGGACCCATTAATGCATCTAAACAGCTCGTAAAGTAATAATTGCCTTGTTAGAACGAATCTAATGCTATAAACAGATTGCTTTGCACCAAGCTTCGACTACATACTGTGCAGTGTAGTTAAAAGATTTATTAATATTGTCACATTGTGCTGTAGCTCTTCATATCACAAAAATAAAGCAATAACACAATGGTTTTTTTCTGGTGCAGAGTGTAAAATGGTTCGGCCATTATTAAATAAGAAAAAGAAAAAGCTAACTAAATTAGCTTGCAAAACACTAGACACCCATCCCACGATAAATGAAAATAAGTGAACCACGGAAATAAGATATTCTTATTCTTAAATCGTTGCTCCAGATTTCTCTCAAAGTTGCATCTAAGAAAAAAGAGAAAAATATCTAGAAAAACTAGGGAAGTCGCTTTATCACTTTTTAATTATTTTAAAAATTAAGGATCAATCATCATTCACAAAAATCAACACCGAGAAATATCTACAGGATATCTACAGGATATTATTGAATTACCCTTGTAAAAATCTTATTCTTATTTCCAAATCTCTGCTTGGGGCTTCATTCAAAATTGCATCGAAAAAGATCTACGTGAACTCGGGCAGATCCCTTTATCACTTTTTAATTGCCTCAAAAGTCACAATCATCGTTCGAATCTCATAATAATCTGCCGTAAAAAGAAATATATATATATATATATATTTTTTTTTTCTTTTCTTCACGAAATTGTTAAGAGTTAACCTCTTATATCATCCTCTAACTTTCCTTCGAGGGCGAGTTCACCTCGTTAAAGCAAATGGTTCCTCGTTTACTTCAAAAAAAAAAAAAAAAAAAAAAAAA
>CAJDYZ010009023.1:55134-65953 GCA_903986555.1 Heterotrigona itama
GGAACGAACGAAAACGCGGTCAACGCGGCTCAATCAAGTTTTCGGAAGATCGAGAAAGCGCGCGCGCACACACGCGCGGCGGTCGAGATTACCGGTCTCGCATCTCTCTCGGAACGGTGATCACGGACCTCGCGATGATTGATCGCTGACGTTAATTGGTAAGGATACGGTACACGCGACGGGCAAGGGCGTAGTCGCAAGTTTTCACGATCTGAGATCACTCGTGGGAGGGCGGGGGTGGGGGTGGGGGGAGGGCGGAAGAATTAAAATTGCAACGATCGACAACGTTATTGTAGCATCGTGCGACTTTTGGCGGTCATTGACTGTGGAAGATGAATTATGAAAAGTTCACACGTATTTGTTCATATTCACCCCTATATACTTCTTCTTTCTAATATTTCCTACAGATTTATTATCTGGCAAAAGTCAAATTTTATAAACCCTTGACAAAACTTCGCTGGTCTTTCTGATCAGAATTTACTTTTAACAGGAAAGTTGTAGTGAGAGATGAAGGGAGAGTGTTAAGAGAAAAATCTTGAATAAATTGTGCTTGACTTTGACTGGTTGAGAAATGACATATTATTGTTACAAGAGCGAAGAAACGTGGGAAATGGATCGAAAAGTCTATGAAGAGAAGAGGAAAATGTAATCAATATGGAATGTATACAATAGTTCTAAAGGATCGAAAGATCATTCTATACAATTTATAAACAAAAGTTAACTGAAAAAGAGAGTCACTGATGTTAAAGAAACGCGTGGAATATAACATTGGTAAGTTCAGTGTTCCGATTAAAATAATTGGATTAACCTACACGATTTAATAGTGAATTATTAACTCAAGTAGGTTGGAACTGCAAGTAATTCTTGAAAATTATTGCAATGAGTCTACGAATTTTTGCTTCACATTGAAAATTATCCTCAGAACGCTTTGTATTTTTAATACTCAATAGATAATAAAATTCTTGTCTGTATGAATAATCTACAAATTCTTTCTTATACAAAGTTCTGTTTCATTTCTCCAGTTTTGAAAGAAACATAACGCTTGTCCTCCTAAGCGTGAATGTACTTTCATTTATTTAAATTAATCAACACCTTGAGTTTACCAAATCACAGAACGAAATTAGCTCTGTTCGTAATATACACTTTATCGAAGAAATGTTACTCAAACCGCGAAAATTAAAGCGACGCGAATCAAGATAAAGGAAACGCTTAAACCCACTTATCGTTTTAGGTATCACAAACACCTTTCGTGGAAGGCGAAACTTGTTATTTATCGTTGCTCATGCTTTTTATTATCAATTGGCAACGGTGACCTCGTGCTCACGCTCGTTTCCACTCGATCGACGATTCGCAATTGATCAACGCAACGCTAACGTACCGTGTTAAATCTCTCCCTGTAAATTTTAATATTCGTTTAAACAGAAAGAGAAATACAAAAAAAAAAAGTCGACTCGGGGATCTTTGTCTTTGCCGCGTTAGACTTTGTACGAGACCAATAAAGAAATCGGAATGTCGTGTACCGTAAATAGGTTAAGCACTCGTAGACAAGCGTGTAAACACTGACCACATGGAAAACGTACGTTCACCGCCATGGATTCGAACACGTGTAAGAGGGATGTTAATGGGCCAACTGCGTAAGAAGGCAAATATCAGCATTATCTATTAAAAATTTTCAATTTTCATTTCCAGCGCACGCTTAGGCGTGGCGCGCGTCTCTTAAAATATGAAATGAAATGAAAGAATCGAAATTACGATTTAGATTTGCATCTTTCTAGTTTAATGTTCGATTTGAAATGTTTTAGATTTAAGTTTTTAGACTCTGAACTTGGACTTTTTTCACGTGATTTTAAATACAACGATTCAGGTTTAGATTTTTGTCTAGATCATATTCAAATTATTTGAAAGTCGCACTTTAATCCTCTTTTGCTATCCAAGAGTCGGTATTGGCTTTACGCAGGAAAGATATTTCTACTGTAAACCAATATTATATATTTCATTGAAATTTTTTAAACGTTCTGCTTCCAATTTTTTGTAATACATAGATAATAAGTATTTTGAAACAAAATCGGCAATTAAATATCGTACGAATATTTCTGCGATTCATCGCTAGTAAAATTGTTAAATTTGACATTCCACAGCTTATAATAATTTCCATTGGGATTAATTGATATCGTCTCTTGGAAAATACACCGGCGTGGTTTTAATGAAAAATGGATAAAATTTAATAACGAAGGTATCGCGACGGGCAATCTTGTGGTTGTAATAAGCCATTACTCTTCCTATCAATTTTCTTGCGCGTAATACGGTCACCGATGAAAGGAAGAAGCAATAAACATCCGATGGGCTAACTAAAAATCAATTCGAGCCGAGCATCGTTTCTACAAATCATCGGCCGTCTAACAGAAAACCTATCTCAACCACGTCGTTTACAGTTGATCACTGAAGAAATAATTCGAAGTTGCAGGGATTGACCCCCTTCCCACGAGTATCGACGCCACTTTCATCGTGACTTTAAGTGCTGTAAGTTTCAGTGATCGCAATCAACGATGTAGCGGAATTCGTACTTGAATGCGTCTCTACCTTTTACTTGCAATACGCTAAATAAAATTCTCAAGCATCTCTGAAAGTTGAACCTTCGAAAACATTTTTAACCGCATGAACATTTTTCGTATTATACATAAAAAGAGAAAAGGCACAGATAAATCATGTGGAGTTCAAGTTCTCTTGTTCGCTGTTTTCTGAAGATTAAAAAAATATTCGAAGATATACCTAAATTAGATCAGAGTTATAAGAATAGAATAAAGATTCGACGAGATTTTCAATAATACATTAAAATTATTACCTTCAAGCTTCAAATATTTAGAACACACTTATATGATTCTAATTCGAGACTCGAAAGTTCTATATTATCCACATTTAGAATAAAGATCCTATAAAATTTGACAGACTTTCTCAGCTACACGCTAAGATTATCATTACGCCGATTCTTCATTTTTCACGCGAAGATAGGAAATTTTAATTGAACCATTCGAAAATAAATATCTTACAATCGTGACACAAATATATTCCAAAGTTCCACATTATCGGTGTCTGTATAAATCAGTGGGAAGTGGAATAAGGCGGGAATGAGAGGCGATAGTATCGAAGAGGCGATACGAAATGGCCGAAATCGAGGTTCTCCTTGACCGTGGCCGATCCGTTAAGGTAACATAAGGAAAGGTGCGGTAACACGAGGTAAGATAAGGGCGTCATGCGTTGGTTACCGTTGGGTGGCGCTGGATGGTTCGCTTGGAATGTCGTTTAGCGACTTCCCTCTCCCACCATCGTCATCCAGAGCTCTTTCTTCGGCTTCTCTCCCGGCTTCGTCTTCTCTTCGTTCGACTTGTACGTGCCTTTCATACCCGAACACTGCCGCGTATCTTTGTACACGGTGATTGTAATCGTCGAAGGGCCCTCGGTCGCTACCCTCTATCGAGAAACGGCAGGTTCGCCGTAATCGTGCGTTCTATTTTTCTGATTCGGCATGTACTCGGTGGTCGTTGAAAGTTGATAATTGAAAATGAGAGATTTTTGAAAATCAGAGGAATTTCGAGGGTATTCCAATTGACTGGTTTAAGTGTGAAGGAGAGATGGTTGTACAATTATAAAGTAACTATGGAATAATATTTGTAGATGTTTATACATCGGTATTGGAATTTTGGAATCGCTTGAATTCGACGAAACTATCTGACAAAACAATTGTACAATTGTTGGCCATAGGCTGTGCTAGAATATATAACTTAAACGATAAACTATTTAACGAATTTTGAAATGAAATTTAAGAATCGAAAATTTAAGAACTTTTAGTAAAAGAAAAAAATGTGACATAGAAAGAAGTAAGAGATTCAATCGAGCTATAAATACTTATTTAATAAAAGAGAAGTCTGATACAAAAATTTGCTTCCAAGTGCACAAAAAGGAAGTGTACTGTACGAGTGCAAATACAAAATTATTCCTTACCCGAGGATGAAACTGCACGCTTTGTCAAAAATTCGATGAAATTTGCCAGCCTGATCGAAACACCAGTTAATACGAAGCAACGTTTCCCGTAACATTTTGATTACGATGATATTTCCCCACTAAGACGTTTCAATATGATTATGCAAAGGTAACGAAGAACGCACGATTACCGTGGACCGCGAAAATCCGTGATACACGCGAGGCGATCGGCATCGGGGCAATTTATTCGGGGTTAATGGTGGCATGAAACGGCAAATCATCGAATATTGTGGCTGAATGGACGGCCAAATAACACGTTCTTTGAACGGACCAGCTGTAACCATTCCGAACTAATCCGCGGCGTAACAGTGGCAATTACTGCTTTTGCGTAAGTAACGGACTGAAGATTACCGATGATTACCACCTCGGCTATTCCTTTATCGACAGCTCACTCTCACGCTACTTCTTCCCATAACGCGCGTATCCGATTGGCTAGCTTCAAGAAAGAAACGCGTATTTTTAGGATTCGAGCGAAACGCAACATTCACCAACGCTGTCATCCAACAGCGCGGTAAATAACGGAGAAATATGTATTTATACAGGGAGGGGATTAACGTTTTAGCGTGGGTTAACAGAGGTACAGTTATAAATTGATACACGGATGATGAATTTAACTGAAGGATTAGATGCTTCTGTGAAAGAGAGAGAGAGAAAGAGAAAGATAAAGTAGTCGTCTTGTGTCGAAACGAAATTTCTATCGTTCCTTCTTTGCTGTATTTATTTACTTTTACGTTTAAGACAATTTTCGAGAGAAAAGCTCGATGTCACCATAAATTCAAATCGATGAATAAATTTTTCTGCAGTCGAGTTTTCTGATGAGATATTTCGGTAGTAGTTCGTAGAATCGCTCATGGACTCGAGACGCGTAATTCTGAAAGTCAGCTACGACGAATTTGACTACTTTCTAAATTTTGAACGGCCGTCTGTCGTTGGAAGGCCGAAATAGACGACGGTAAATCACTTTCTAATCTGCAGTAGAAACAGACGTCCGTCGTCAGACGAGTCGATTATCGGTAGATCGTGGATTTTCTTGCATTTGCGGGGAATTCTCTGGTTTATAACGGAATGCATGCACTATGAAAAATATATATACATCCGAAGTATAGTGTTTTCTATTTAAGTAGGTTAAAACAATTTTCTGCCAATTCTCAAAAATATAAATTTGCATAAAAGTCTACTAATGAGTGTATTAAATTTGTACGAGTTGCTTCATAACATCAAAAGGACTAATTTTATCAAATAACATATAATCAAACAAAGCAAGATTATAAATATTTATTAACTCTCGTATCTTGTGTAACATTGAAAATCACGCAAAACAACTAGTTACTTTTTAATTAGGCTTCATGTATTTTTTTTAAATACAATTGTGTAATAAAAAACTAACGTAAAGTTGATCTAAAATTTACTAAATATTTATTTAAAAAAAAAAACGCACGAAATTGAAAAGAAAATATCTGTCGAAGAGATATGACATCATCCGACTCTCTCTAAATAAAAGTATCTAAAAGAAAGCAATCAAAGTCGTATAAATTGCACGCTGAAAGCAGCGATTTAACGCACCTGATGTCATGATTAGAAACGCACGAACACACCTATCGAGAGATTTTCTCGGACGTCTAGCTATCTGATCGTAGCCTAGAGCGAAATCGATTAACAAAAGTTCACAAAGCGCAGTAGGAACGAGCAAACTGTTTCGGCTGTTGCTCGGTGATAAATAACAATTAAAGTCAGCCGATATAATTATGAAATGTACAATACAACAATTAAAATTCGATCAGACTTAACAATATTACTGAAATTATTCTATTCCATTATTTGAATTCTTCCCTCTTTTTGCAGAGTCGTGTGATACAAAACTTCAACATTTTTTTATCGTAACTTAATAGCTGGTCCCGATAAAAATTAAATTTGTAATTGCTGTAAATTTTTACGACATACGATCTTAAAACATGAAGGAAAATCGTTTTCTTTTTTCATCTAGTTTTTCTATCAGTGAAAATGAGAAGACAATTAATATTGAACGAATGGACAGTTTAAATTTACTTAAAATGGTATTGACTTCTACTCTCGCGAAAATTTAACAAAATAATAAAAAATTCCGAAATTAATATCACCAACGTACAATCAAAATTTTCCAATTATTCTTCGAAAATACGTAAATTCACTGTAATTCTCACTTTACACGGAGAAGAAAAAGAAATCCTGGAATGGCAAAAATTTCGAACTTCTAATCGCTGGCACCGGAAATATCTGCAATTTGCAGTTTCGTCGGCTGCATTAATTTGCGTTAATTCCGGGCAAACAAACATCGAGGCAAACATATTATCGAAAGCCACGCTGTGTAACAACTTTGCGAGTGTATCGCGAGTCCGCAAACAGATCGGTCGATCGTTTAACGCGATCGGGTAATCGATGCGCTTTGCGGCGGCGTTAATTCCCGTTGGTCGAGCAGGGTTTACGATTCCGTTTGGTTTACCGATTTCTAGACCGCAGACCGCGGTTTTCGCTGATAGACGGCGTTGAACGAAACTGAAAAATGCACGACAGAAACCTGCCGTGGCAAACTAGTTCCCCGTGCCCCAGTAAATTCTTGCTGCGTCCGATGACAAGACACGATGCGTGTGATCGGTAGCCCGCGGCTTCCTCCCGAGGAATCTTTACATTATTTCGTTTCGCTGTGCTCCTTCTTTCGTATTGGTTTCTATTGTTTTCTACGTACGCGTGTAGCATTCTTTGCGAGAAAAAATGCGATCAATTGTAGACAGAAGAGATTCTTTAGTATTGTACTCAGTGGTTAGATTTGAATTAATAATATAATTCCTCTCGAGAGTATATTTTTATATTAAATCTATTTTTATTAAACACTCTAGCTTCACAAGCTTGACTTCTTGACAAGTAAGCAAGAATTTTGGCTTGGATTTTATTATTAGATTTTATTCGTAGCTTCTTGAATTGAGAAGTTCAATTTTTAGCTTTCATGTTAAATCTTTCTTTTATGAAACATTTTCTTCGTCAAGTGCATTTCAGCTTGTAAATTGTTTTGCCATAATTGTTATCGCACTTTTACCAACGTACATTCATTTCGTGCGTGTATTTTTATGATTATTTTTCTTTTATACTCTTTCTTCTATAACCTGAGGGTGAATGAGCTGTTCGAAAAACCGATATCGGTCTGACCATCAATCGAAACGAAATCGAATACTTCGGTTCGCATCTAGTAGGCGTGCAAGAATCATGTGCAGTGATTACCATCTTTCTCGTGTTGAACACTATTAATCAAGAAGTCCTCGAGACGCGGTTTCCGTACGATCGGCTCAAACAACGTCGACAAGACAAGCGTAAGTATCTCGACGTGGATATCTCGAGGATTCTATTTCGAGAAAGCTGAATTATTGAATTTATTTTTGGCTAATGAGATACGGCCGATACGATCATTGGAATTTCGTCGCCAAACTAAATGTACTTTCGATGAATCGAAACATAAAACCGTTTAAAATTGATTAGCTTGTATCTCTTCGTCAATCTACTATTATAGTTATCGACACGATGATTATTGAAATAAAAATGAGGACGATTCGTTGACTAAAGATAGTCAAATAATTGTACGAATGTCTAATCTCAACATTCTGACGCTTCTAAAAATGATAGCAGATTTAAACATTTTAATGTTTCCGAGTGTCGCGCCGAGAGAGCTTGGAATTCTCTAAATACTATTCAAATGGCGGCCAGCAGTGTCAGATTCCCTAAATTACACGAACACCTAATTCCAATATAATTTTTAACAAAATCACGAATGTACGATCCTGAGACTCTGAAAATAAAGATTGAGAGAACAGTGAGAACGAACACAGGTGACAATTTCTAAAAATAAGTCCCAACTGCCAACCAAAAATGTACAATTATTCTCCTCTCGAGAAGAGTCCAGTACCAAATTTGTTTCCAAAAACAAATTTTTACCAATTCTAAGGAAAGATTTTAATTGCACCGAACGATTTAGAGCATTTATCGAGAGGTGGATAAGAAAATCCGCAGTGAGAAAACGTTTAATTGGCGACGCATCGGCTGTTAGACGTTTAATTAAGTTTCACATGATTGGATGTGTGATTAAGCCCTTGTCCTCGGCCGTGTCTCCTTCACCGGATCTCGTGCCGAGTGTGTTCCAGTGTCGAATGCAACTCTTTTCACAATCGACGACGACGCCTGGCCGGTGAATGGAGCCCGGTGGCGTAATTACAGTGGCAGAATTTACACCGGCATAAATTACGGGCCGCGAGTCGACGACCTATAACTCTAGCTAGCTGGCCCGTTTTCACCTTAGCGCGAATTAATTGTGGCTGCTGGCGTGAATGGGCATTGACGGGAAAGCGAAATGCAACGTACCGGGAACTCATTTCTGGCCGCGTTTTAATTAATACGTTCACCACCTGCCGCGAGCGACCGATTACGATAACGAACCTCCCCCGCGTCGTCGAGTGTCGCGATCTGATAATATCCTTAAATATATTGCCGCGTATTCACGACGATTTCTTTGATTCGATAGAAAGAATTTTTCATTTCGATTTTCAACGTCTGTTAAGTGTAATTATCGGATTGATGCGTTTGAATTTCTTCTAGAGGCCTCGAACAGGCGACTGCGAAATTTTTGATTTGCACAGTCGCTCACGAAAGTATTCAAACATTTTTTTGAAAGCACCGAATATTTATATTTTGATGTTTTATCGAGAACACTGTGATTAGAGCGAAGAACTAATTTTAAAATTATTTAAAAATATTTATTGCAAATATGTATTTAGTAAACGATTAGTACGTAGCAAATGTATGACGAATTAAATGTAATTTCACTGAATTCTGAAGCTCGAACTATCTTTATATACTTGCTTCGAATTTCTATTTATGTTTCAAATTTGATTAATATGATTATAACAGTCGAATTTTATTTAAACAACTCATGTAATGTGTTGTTTAACACTCGTTAAAAAATTTGAATACTTTCACGAGCAATGTTGAATTAAGAGCTTAGCAAAATATCTCTTTTTGTTTTTTCATCCTTTTTCAGCAAAGATATTTGGTAACGCGTTTCTAGAAAATTTTCTTCCATCGAAAAATCTCTCGTGAAGTTTTATAAATGAGGCAATCGATATATTTATACATCTTAAATAGTTTATGTTGCGGAAGTTCGTAAAATAAAACAGCTCGCTTGCGTATAAAATAAGACGCCAAGAATTTTATTCAACATAAATTAAAAATTTTCTTACTACGAGTTACTACGAGTTTACTATAACTTTTTTGTTATACGTAACAAATATGTTAACAAATTAGTTCTCTTCTTCAAAATTTCCTTGAGTAAAACACGACGAAGAAAAAATAGTTTGGATTAACTAGTTTTTAACAAAAAGATTGCATTCTCGAGAATGGATCCTTTTACGATTTAGCATCGTTTGATTTAGTCAACATGTGCAATGAGGAAGTATTCGATTAATTATTGATCCACTCCAAGAAACAGAGAATCTTCCTGATGTTTCTTTGCATTCCGCGAATCTAATTACGTTTACTTAATAATTCCTCTCTATCCCTAGTAGCAAGAAATATTTAGTGATTTAACGTTCGAATCTTTGATACAACGTTCCGTTAGTTGATTAACTTCTCTGTACCTAATTCCTTTGATCGTTTGATCAATCATTGGACAGACAGTTTGATAATAAGAAGAATTACTGCAAGACAGCCTTATATGGCATCATGCGTGAAAAGAGCTCATTAATTCGTCAGAATAAAAATTGTTTAAAAAAATTGATCTTATCTTTGAATTATTAAATTGCTTTTCAAAATAAATTATCTTGGTGTTCACGTTATCTCGAGACGTCCCGTAGTCAAAAAATCCGTCCGAACATTAGTTTCCTACTTCTAAGATCCATTTAAAATCATCACGCGCTACAAAACAAAATTTTTCGTAAATAATCAGAAATAGTAAGATAAATGTTCAAAATAAATGAAAATGTGCCGAGTGAATCGTGACAGCGCCTAGAACGGGATCAATTCGAAATCCTAAATGTTCCGACCTTTTTGATAAAGTTGACTTCTATCAAAGCTAGTTCAAGTTGTAAAAAAAAATCGAATATTACACGATTCTCCTTTGTAGAAGTAGAAGGAATGACAGTTCGTATTGGAACCGAAAGTACTTGCCACAGACAAGAGGTATTTACTCTACATTTTCCTCGAAGCTTAATGTATAAAGTTTATATTCTCATTCCCTACAGATACAGTCCAAACAAAGTTAAATGAAAAAGAAAAAAGAAAAAGACAAGACACGTGCTACTTCCCGCGGAAACTTGCCACAAAATCACGTCTCGATCGAAGTTCGAAAAGAGTTAAAGACCCGCAACCCTGGAAGGTTGGAGCATCGCGTGGCGTACGAGGGTCGCGCGTGTCGGTCGGGGAGTGCCTCGATGGTTCGCGTCGCGTTGGCAGCGTCGCGCCAGCCTCTGGGGTATATCTCTCCTATTCGCTCGGTCGTGGGACGTCCCCTCGTGGATCGTGGCGGCTGGATCGTCTGGTGGGGCAGCTCTAGGAGTAGTTGCACGTGGTGGTCGCATATCCTCCGGCGAAATTTCGGTCGCGTCGTCTGTACGCGTGCACAAACTGGAGAGGAGGTAATCTCTTTCTCTCTCTTTCTCGCCTCCGTTCTCTTATCCTTGGCGCTCGCCAGGCTGCAGAGGTCTGGGTAGGGCGAGAATTCTTAAGGCAACGATGTAGTGGTGGTGATGGTGGTGGTGGTGGTGGT